>WHVA01000731.1:0-43467 GCA_015179125.1 Gautieria morchelliformis
GACAATGTAACGTGCAAGGTGTCATGGAAAGGTTGTTTAAGTAGCAACAATCCTTTCACCGGCGAAGGCACTCCTTCGGAGCCCTTTGCCGACAGCACAGATAATAGTTCGAAGGCTAAGGCAATGAAGGTGAAGTACAAAAACTCACCAGTGGTGCTTAAGTCCTCCTCTGGTCGAAGATAGGAATCTACAGGAGAGGGCTCAAGATGATAATCACAGTGAGGTCAATTTTTGCACAAGATGGACATATGATAATTGAACTGGGGGATATACATGCGAATGTAGACTAGTTATACCGAATGCTCATATGATGCTAGCGAATAGGAAATAGGCCGTCTTGAGTCAGGGTTGGATAGGGGTGCACAGTCAGGATACAGAAAAGATGAAACACATATACAATAGAAAGAAGGAGGAGTACGAATGTGAAACGACGGGGAGAAAAAATGACGAAGGCACCTATGTACGAAAACATGCCTTGAGACCTGCATATATGTTGCCCTGCACGGACTCTTTGTCTGCTGGGCTGATCCCACACAATCTATGGTTAGGGCACCCCGTGAACGTGTCCTGGCCATATGAACACCTAAAGGGGTTGCGTCGGGAAGATGATGGGGCCAGTGATGAACCATCACGCCGGGTAGAGGATGTCGATCGTGTTTGATGGTGTGCCTGCTGGTGAATGATGTGAGCAGCAAATGTGGCGAAGGGTGAATGCAGCGGTCATAGATGAGGTGTGGTCGGGGGGCAGGGCAAAGCCAAGCAAACACAAAGGAGGAGTGGTAGAAGGGAAAACAGGGATAGCTGGGTGCAAGAAAATGTGGGTCATGACAATCCAGCCAGAGGAACATCTGAAGGGGGTTGAGCCGAGGGGGTGAGAGGACCAGTGATGAACTATCAAGCCAGCCAAAGACGTCAATGGTGCTTTGATGGTGTGGCCATGGCAAATGATGTGAGTAGCCAAGGTCATTCGGCAAACTCGGTGAAGGGCGATTGGAGCGAACGTAGAAGTGGAGTGATGAAGGGAAGGACAGAGCTACTGGGTATAGGAAATAAACGCATCATGACATGCCAGTCATGGAGAATGGGCTGGCAGACGAACTAGAACGCCTCAAGAATGCGTATCTAGCAGAGTCATCGGTGCACAGCGTTGACAACCCCCAGCTGCAACAGGCGCTAGCCACAGCTCAGGCCCAGTACATTGGGCCTCACATCGTGCTGCCACCGCCAGGGGCGGGAGTTATTCAATGCTACCTGGGGGAAGGGGAGCCATTGAGACACAGAGATCCACCGATCTCCGTGATGGGCCACTTGCTGCAGCCCCTAGGCATATCGGTCCCTCAGGTTGCCGAGTGGTACCATGTATACCCCATCACCGAGCAGAGGTTTTTAGACCTCCTCACGCTCGCCAGGGACACCCCGGTTGACCAACGCACGCCGGAAATGAACACGGCATTCCGGCGCCTCCGTGAGGAGGGCCCAGGTAAACCCCGTCCAAACTACATAAATATTTTGGACGGTACACCTGACGACATAGTCACGGTGCTTAACGGGTGGCGATCCAACACCGAAGGTGTCCCTCCCACCATCCACAATGATGTGGAAGGTGGGTTAAACACAACAGATATCGATATCTGGATGTGGATATGGGTCCTGGCTCCCAAAGGCAAGCCACGATCCCCCCTCAAGCGACTTGTTTGGTACGCCAGGCCAGTGGCAGGAGCTCGTGAACAACGTCACAATCCCATTGCCCACCACAGACACCCTGTGGGCCTCAATCACCGGGACGTTCCCGCTTGGGAACAGACTTGCACATGAGATCCCACTGAAGGAGCTCGCATCATGGCTAGCCCTCCATGGCGGCGTGAACCATGAACGCATCCCTTGTATCAAGGGGTACTTTCAAGGACTTCGAGACAAGGAAGTCACGAACACCGCTGCCTGCACAGGGCAGCGGCAGCACAAACAGGGACTGAAGATGTCCCAGCACGCCTGCGAGAAAGCGGCCGCGAGCACCTCAGAACAGCTCGATAAGCAGCTGCTCACCCCGGATCCACAACCTGATCTGGCCGCAGAGGCCACCTTCATCCAGGAGATGGGGATCAACTCATCTCTTGAAACAGGTCTGTATCAGCCCCGAACCGAACCCGGTCCATCCACATCCGCTCAGGTGGATGTGATGCACGTGGATCCCTGGCCCCTGCCGGCTCCATACGAGGACGTCCCAATGGACGATGCTCCCTCAGCCAAGGACAAAGACCTCAATGACAATATCTATGGAGATTAGAGTTCTCTATAGTGGGGGAGGGTGTTGCCACGAGGCAACACATAATAACTGGTAGCTTACATAGCACCAGTGGGTCCTCGCAGACCCACTGTATAGTTCTTGCGTGGGAATCCTCTGGGATTCCCCAGCTTAATCTTACCTGTAACTGTCACTACATCGTATTAGAATGCTATGACCGTGCAGTTCTGATTTCCGACACTTAGTTCCACACACATTCCGACCCTCCGATAGTTCCAATATTCCGCCCCTTGTTTTACTCCCTTGTTCTTTCGACTCTATTACTTGGACCCACCAGACCTGCTTCTCAGTACAGCAAGACCATATGTCCAGTCATCCTTGTAGTTTCGTTGTCAGATATGTTTTCTGACCCCTTGTTCTTTTGCCATTGTTTTACCTTACCCTGAACCCCCCTTGTAGTCCCCTTGTTCCCAATTAGTTAGTTACCCTGTATGTCTATCCGACTGCCGCTCTCTCCAGAATTTGCTTAGTACTACCTCATTACATGTTGTCTCAGCTCTTTGTATAAAAGCCTCTCATGTATGTCTGTTATTCTGCAATCAGATAATCGCCTTCGATACTTAATTTCCTTGGCTCTATCTCCTGTTCTTAGCACAGCGAGTATAGCAAGACCTCCGTCTCTCCACCTTCCGCCTTCCGACTCAGTTCCAACTCAAGTTGTGACTTCTGTTTAGTTCGATACTTTCCGACTTCCGACCCATGTTCTGAAATACTTAGGATGATAGTTTATTGGGGGTGCAACATATAAGTTGAAGCCATTGTCCTTTCCAGTTCTGACTTGCGGAAATCTCGATATGTAATATAGAATAACCACAGTTTGGTCGAGTTCTGCTACCTTGTGACAACACATAAGCCACCTATCTTACAGGTTGGCAGCTGTGTGCCTGAATAGTTCCTGGACCAGCTTTCTGAAAACATGCTTTTTCATTCCTAGTTGATCATGGATACAGTGCGGGTTCCCATGAAGTAGCTCTTGAACCCAAAGTTGACCAGTCAGGATGGAGGTGTGGTAGAGCTCCTTACAATGATATTGGTTTGCATAGTATAACACTACCTCTCCGACAGTCTTGATCATGAGCAAGGCCACCATCCGCCTTCTCCTCCTGTAGCATATCTGAGCTTCTATCAGGGCTTGCTCATGATTCATGAGAAGTTGGCATCGCGCCCACACCCACACACTTTGTCAGTGAAGGAAATTTCAAGTGCAGATTACAGAACATTCAGCTCAATTTGATACTGATTTCACACAAAAAAAGATCAGGTAATGTCTGGGTTGCAGATTTTGTAACTTCTCCAGATCAGATTTTCGTGGTCTGGTTACTGAACGCACCCTTAAAAACCTTGATTTTCGCAGAATTTCTTGATCCATAAAAGTCTGAAAAAAATTTGAATTTTTCTATGTGTTTCTTTAAAGTTTTTTGCACTTTTTTTTTTTACAATTTTTTGGGGATTGAGAAAGCTTTACATAAAAAACCTGAAATTTTATTGAAGTTTTTCTTACATAAAAAACACTAAAAAATTTGGAATCTTTACAGTTTTTTGAACAGTTTTTCAGACCAAAAAGCCTTTCTATGCATACAGTGTCAACCATTTGTCATCTTATGGTCACTCATAGTTCCACCATTTCAAGCTCCACCGAATCACTCAGTAGCTAGACTCTGTATATTTTTCTGAGACCTCAGGAGTCAAGAATACAATCTTATTCTTCTACCATCACCTACGCCCATTGGCCACAAGGCAGATAATGAACCAGGAACGATGGTCCAGGATATCTGTATCCACTCATTCAGGTGCTCGTGTCACGTGTCGCCGTGGAGGCAAATGCTCCATTTCGTGGGACGTAAGAATTTTAAGCAATGGTTTATAAATATCATTAGGGTGTTTCACGAAGGCAAATTCGACATGAATTTGGTTACGAAATCGGTGTGAATTCAGACGTGAAATCGGGAGTTCAGACACGATTTCATGACTGAATTCACTTCAAATTTGTGTCCTTTGTGAAACCCCTCTCCGTATCTGTGAAATTTAACAGCAAGGCCGGCTTGCGCGGCATACCAACAGCAGAATGGCATGTTGTACCTGTAATGTTACATTTAGTAATTACATGCCCAATGCTCCCACCGATGTTTCGGGACATCCGTCGTCAGCCTGACGAATTAAGATGAGGTGGTTGCGATATTTGTGTGAACCGGATGGCTCAGAGGGTGGCAGACGGCTCAGAGAGGAGGATACATACTAATGTCATCTATCTCTACCATACCATCTCCAGCATCTCCAGTCTTGTACCCAGCTTCCCTGTCATCTCATATGATCTTGATTAAGAGGAAGAGACAAGGTACTTTTGCAAAGGCTGCGCACAGCACTGCGGTGCACCACGCAAAAGAAAAGGATCGAAATAAAAGGAAAGCAAAGAAAATGGTCTAGTACTAATTAATTTCCATAATGGACATCAGCTGTATGTGCCGCAGAGCGGCATGCTTGGGACCGAGTTGGAGAGCGAGTTCACGGACGAGTGCGCTAGCGAGTTTGCTGCGAAAGGAGGGTCGAAGCTGCTTTCGCAAAGTTGCGGAATTCACGAACTCTGCGAGTTCGTGGCGGAGTGCGGGACCGATTTCAGTACCGATTTCATGTCGAATTCACCTTCGTGAAACGCCCTATTCTAAAGCAATATATCATTGCTCGCCCCCGACAAGGGTCCCAAGTAGGAGCATTTTTACATAAGTTCGCTTGGTTCATATTTCTCAGGCCCGAATTGAAGCCAGTCTTACCATGAGCGCAAGATCCTCCCGTGAGTAGAGAGATTATTGCACATCGTGTTCTATTCCCCTGTTAACCTGCTATAGATATCGGCAACACCAATTGTACGATATTGTCGCAGATGTGGATGCGAATGATCGTTTCATTCCGTATTGCGCGTGGGGACAAGGACAACGCGAGCCGCAAGTCGGACGATGTGACGTCGCTGCTCTCGGGTATCCCGAATAGCCCAAGTATACGTGGAGAAAAGACCTCCTCGGCTGCCGATGATGGTGTGGCTTCGACTGTTGGAGTTGGAATGAGGCCCCAGCATGTGAAAGGAAAGCGTAGTGTTGACGGGTCGAAGGATCGGAGAGGTTAAGCTTTTTCAGTACTACTTTGGGGAAGGCTAGGAAGCCGCCGCCGAGGTATTCCGTGTATGTGGCTGATTTTAGCATTCTTTCTTTTTCGCTTCTTGTCGTTGTGTGCACTGACAAGGGTTGTATTCCAGGCACGAGGGCGAAGCATCGCCGCCGCCTGAGCGTTCGGCCCGCAGTATCGCTAGGTACCTCGGTAGCACATCCAAGAAGAGCGGACGTCCCAGGACTTCAGAACGCCCACCCAAAGAGGTGAAACATGTGAAGGAGATGTCAGAGAGGAGCAAGGACCCCGCCACACTGCGCAAGCGCAATGTTTCGACTACGACTCCTATCGTCGTCCCCAGGCCTACCCCCGCGGGGCCTTCAAAGCCCGGCGCCCGGGTTTCACTGCAACCAGGCCTCAGTGTGCTGGACCAAATTGGGCGCCCAGATCATGCGGGGTGGCTGAGAAAGAAGGGGGTGCGGTACAATACGTGGAAGCTGCGCTACCTTGTTCTTAAAGGGCCGCATCTGTATTATTTGAGAAGTAACGGTCGCTCGGTGAGTTTCAGGCGTAGTATATGCTCGAACCCGCTAATTGGTGCTGCTTATGGCGTGAATAGGAGACAAAGATCAAAGGATACATCAATGCACAAGGTTATAAAGTAATCGCAGACGAGAACGCGAGTCCTGGCAAATATGGGTTCAGGATTGTCCACGACACCGAACCGTCCCACTTTTTCAGCTCCGAGGAGCAGGTGGTCGTGCGAGAGTGGATGAAGGCCCTTATGAAGGCTACCATCGACCGTGACTACTCGAGTGCGTATTCTTTACACTGAGAGAATGTTCCAATCCTCACAAGAGATTGCAGAGGCTGTCGTCTCCTCCTGTAACATACCCACTATCCCTCTCGCGGTTGCACAGGCGATGAACCCAGCTCCCCGCCCGCCATCGCCCTCTGCCCGCGACGCGACCCAGAAAGCTCTTCGCAGAGAGAATCCTAATCAACTTTCCAGCGGAGATGCACATGTCCTCATGGGACTCCCAGACTCTGAAAACGACGTCCCGCCGCCGTATGGCGATAGAGGCCGATTGGAGTCCTTCTTTACTTTCGACCCTCAGGACGGCGACAGGGCTGAAGAGGTGCTCGCCCCAGCGCCGCCACGGCCATCACGGGAGATGCGGAATGCTGCAAGTCGTGGTAATGTAGGCCGCGTGGACCCTGTAGGCAGTTTCGTCTATCAAGGGTTTAACCGTCTCTAGACTCACTGCTGTTGCCCTGCCTTGTTTTTTTTCATTTCATTTCATTTCTTAAATTTTTTTTTTTTTTTTTGTGTTGGCTTTTCTATTTGCTCGATTATTTGCGCAGGCGCTTTTACTACAGGCCTCTGAGCAAGAACTCGTCGACTGGGCAAATTCTCTTCTACCCGAGCAATACCGCATTTATGATCTTCGGAGGGACCTTTCCTCCGGGCTAGTGCTTCTACGACTAGCTGAAACCATTGGACGGAAGCCAAATGAGCCGATGACGCCCGACTCGGCTTTCATCGGGGACAACCTCGAAGGGATGTTTAAATTATTTGACTTCCTGCTGGATCACGACGTGTAAGTGGTTGTATCCAATTATAGACTCAAGGTCCTGAGAAGCCGGTTTCTCCGCCGCAGCAAAACAGGGAACGTGAGTATTAACGACGTCAAGCAAGGACGTGTAGACAAGACCCTCCATTTGTTGAGGGCGATAAAGACGTGGGGAGAGAAGTAAGAGGCGGTGGTGCGGTCTGTTGGGAAAGGGTGCGGGCATGCCGGACCAGGGATTGCAATGGAATCGGCTACGAAACATAGGTGATCCTGGGATAAGTATCCTAGCTATCATCACATCTTTATTCGAAGTAGGTTGTAAGCGTGCCGAGTACTTGTACGAGTTTTAATTGGAGTTGAAGCAGTAATTACTACAATGGTTCACCTCACCAATAGGTGTCAATAAGTGTTAGGATTACGAGGCTCCTGGACTTCCATCTGGCATATAAGACCTACTGAAACTGACCGGTACTGATATGTATCTAAGGTGATTAGGCATTGTAAACAAACAGGAAGTATCCTATGTTGGTGCCAGCATATCTCTGGCTTACTTCGGTAACTACGATACCCTAGCATGTAAAACACTTTGATTACTCTATTCCGCGTTCTGGGTAGAGACTGCCTATATAGGGCCCAGCCCCAAGGTGGCAGTATAATAAACAGAATTCAAAAAAAAAAAAAAAATGGAGTTGATTCAATGATTTTGTCAAATATGGCAGTGATTGCATGGTAACCTAGCGACAACCGGTGTTTCAACAGGACTGTCAACCTTGTATTTTTGGAGTGAATCTTTGAGTGACTTCACTGGACAAAAGTAAATAATAAAATGATTACACAGGCTCATCCCATGGCATAGTATATGATCCCATGTTATATTTTGGGATACCCTCTGATAATACCTAATAATTCAAGAACACATGAGCTCCCTCGTGATGGCTAAACCAAGTGATGCAGTGTGACTTGCTGATCTTTGGTTATCATCTATGATGTACGTGGAAAGGAGTTTATTGTATTTACTGCGATTATGCACATTTTGGGTAGATTACAGGTGATTCTACTAAATAATACATGATATATGAATATAATTCCTATGTGATATCATGTGATGTCCTGGGATATTTAGGGGTCATACCCAAATCTAGCTCTTTGTCTGTTCTGAGTCTAAATTCTAATGTTTAAATCCACTCTTGAGTTTTATTCTGACAAAAGGAATTGATATGGTCTGATAATGTTAATTTTACACATTTCTAGATAATTAGTGGGTATGCAATCATATCATCCACAATATTTATGGGACCTTCTATGATAATTCATTGTATGAGAGAATGTACAAATATTTTCAATGACAATATAGTAATCTGGATGATTTCCTACAACCATAATAAATCCCCTGTAATCCTTTTGGAATATGGTATTGTCAAGTATCTGAGGAAATCCTATGTGATTTCCAATATTTTTGTAAACCTATGTAATCACATATTATCACAGCATAATATAGTTGTTATTTTATAGCAATAAACCAATCAGAGGTCTGTTAGGTTCTTATGGCAGCGCTTCACTTATATTTTAGCTACCTTTTAGCTACATTGACACCATCCTCTACACACTCCCTTGTTACTCAGTAGCAAGTATCATGAGCCAGGTATGTTACTATTTGCAGTCTCCTTACTGTCCCATTAATGTATGCATTATCTAGCCAGTGTCAAGTATGTGTAAGCTCATATACTCCAGATGCCCTTGGTTGACTCATGATAGCACTGCTATTCAAGCTACTTAAGCACAGCTGAGGCACTGTTAGAGAATGAGCCAGGCTATGAACCTCCACATCATGATGAGGGCAATGAACAAGGTATGTATTAAAGAATATAGGAGTATAGTGATAGCAAATCCGAGATCCTTCAACTCACCTGCAAGCTCTCAAAGATGCCTCTGTATCTCCCTCCCCACAAAGCACCTCTCAGCCTCAGCAGAACCTGTTGTGATAAACGCAATTATTCTATTTTAAATCATTTATATACAAAAGAAACTAATAAAGAAAGAAAAATAAGAAAAAGATCAAAAAGAAATAGAAATGACACTCACGACAGACGTCGGCGCAGACGACGAACACATGAATTTACGGCTTGCTACTTTACCCACAGATTGGGTAAGGTACAGAGGTTCGGGCATCGACCACGTGCAGTCGATCAGAGATAGCGCGCCTATCGAGTGATGGCATCGGCCATGACATCAACAGGCGCCAGGCCACAGGCACCAAGAGGGTGTGGGCACCAAATGCCACAGAGAGTAATAGACTGCGCAGGAGCACAGGGTACTGTGGAGTGATTTGAGAATATCATCCACAGTACACACATTCAATTAGCTGCCCCACAGAAAAGGCACAGAGACAGCAGCCCCATCACCAAGCCTAGCATTTATGCTAGGCAGGGCAGATTTAACTCCACTTTTCTATTTGAACTCCATGACATGACTGGCTGACTATTATCCTAACATCATGTGGACAGGGGCTTTGTATGCTAAGTACAGATCACTATTCAAAAGCCTAAGTAATCCTGATACTATCTCCATCACCCCATGACTTTATGACTATAAATTAGTCACCCCTTAGTTACAAGTAGCTTTTCGACCCATCTGTCCAATATCTTGAACACTAGTAGTTACTATCAACATAGTATAAATAGCTAGTACAAATGTATGAACGAAATCATCCAGAATCGATTATTTTACCCCCTGAAACTACTGTAGTCTTGTTTGATAGCTACAGAGTCCAAATCTTGATAGTTTATTCCAAATCTTCGTTGAGGATTCACTATCACTGGTTACTCTATACTACCTTAAAAGCGAACGCTTTTGATTTGGTTATCCCTTGGATCGACACCATCCTTCTGTCGACACGGTCACGTGACTCTCATCCATCAGTGCCGGACGCGCCTCAAAAGGCTTAGTCAGCACACAGAAGGGAGGCGAACATAGTGGTTCCAACCACTGAGCAATAGATTTTATTTGTTAAAAGGCACCAATTAACATCCTAATCCAAAAGAACCATTCTGGGACACATAATTCAGAACAATGTAAGTATCCATTCAGATAAATAGTTCATGCTTATGTATACATATCTTAGGATATATCATGAGTCAACTCTCAAATGATAACTCAACATCTAGGGATGTTAGGGCTCAGTTAGATGGTATATCGTTGGACAGAGATACTGGTATGTACATTGTTGAGACCATGTAGTGAGAAAGTGTGTGTTTATACATACCACGTTGTATACAGCTTCATGCACGATTACAGCTGTTACCTGATTCTTCTAGATCATCTGAGCTACTGACACTCATTGTTGGACTTCAGCATGTATCAAGCCTGCGGCATATGCTACTATTACCACAATTGGCACTGTTGATCCCACACTGGATGCACTTTTTAAAGGATGTCAATCTTAGAACCTTGTATCACAAGGGCACTACAGAACTTGACCAATGAGTGGTATTCTGAATGCTACGTAGTGACAGGTAAGAGTAAGATGCGATGGGGGCCGCTGGCCAGTTCCCACGCATAAACTATACAGTGGGTCCCTAAGGGGCCCACTGGGATTATGTAATAACTATTGTACCTGTAGATACATAGGTTATTTACATTTTGGGCTTATTCTCACTCATCACCAGGCATGGATAATCTCTAGAGAAATTCTTGCACTATTGGTTTCTGGTATGGACTATGCCATAATGCATGCAGTTGAAGCACATGCTTTTGATTCACTCAACCATTGGCAAGATGGCTGTCAATTACTGGATACTATAACTGCAGTAGCTTGCGTGTCTTATTTGAAGTAGAGGGGATATCTCCACTTGTGAATATTGTATATTCTTCCACCAGTATGTACAATCCTCAGTTTTACTTCTTCATTTCTAATAGTAAGCATAGACTGCTACCATGTCATTTTCCCCAAGTTTACATGATTCACAGCCTGGCTCTTTGATACCTTGCATGGAAAGTGGTTTTCCATCACCCCCAACTCCTACTGGGGACTTATCAGCAGTAAATGCAGCTGAAGCATGGCTTTGAACCTAGTTCACTTCAATTGTGCCAATCATTGACACTCTAACAGCCCCTCAAAATCCATTTGGCGAACCTTACCGCACTCATATACACCTGGAGTTAGCACAGTATATTTGTCATTGCTTAGGCCATTCACTTGGTTCAAAAACTGGGCCTGCACCTATAATAACCTTGGAGAGTGGATTTCAAATATGGACAGCAGACATAAAAAAATTTGTCACAAATTTCAACTTACCACCTTTGATAACAAGGTCTCTCATCTGAATTCTGATCATCAACTCTATCTCAAGGGCCAACATTGGAGAGACTAGGAGCAATGAAAAGGTTGAACAATTTTGGTCACTATGTCAGGACCTTTTTGAGATATCTGGGGATGCCATAGTAATTCTTATCCTTCAACCCGGAGAGACTCTAGAGTTTGAAAGATTGGTGCAGTCTAAGAGTTGGCAGCACCTTGACCGGCTAAGGGATGCTACTTGGCAGTTTATTGGTGATGATTCTCAGGTGTGATGAGGCATATTGAAGAGAATATATTCAGCTCATATTCATTTCAGGATATATAGCTGTGAGGTACATGGATCTCACCCAGCCTGGTTGATGCAGCCACATTTGGGTAGGCTGAGCCTCCAAATATGGCGAGGCTCTAAGTAGATCTAAAAACCTGAACATCGCTGACTTTCCTGTGGATACCTTAACCTGCTCACTCATAGGCATTGCTGTAGCTTTGGTATGAGCTAAGTGTTGAAGATGTGCTAATAGGAATGACTCCTATTAGCCTGCATGCAACAGTCCTTCTGCTTTGGATGGTCTGTAATGTAGTTGTTGGAGGTAATGAGACCGATCATTCTATGGACTGGGACTTATTGTAGCCTAACTTCTTGCAGTAACACCTGTGATCTAATGTGTGACTGTGATATATGATAATGGCAGTGTCCTGTGATAAAACCTTGATTTGGTACCTGAAGAGGTGAGACTTCACTACATAACTCCAAGCTACAATGATCCAACAATAATGGGAGTAGATAGGATGGAGCAGGTATGCAGCCAACTGAGCCTTGACCAATTTGTTGGATTGAGATAAGTCAAAAGACCTTAATGCCATTAAGGTCTTTTGACTTATCTAACAAATTGGTCAAGGCTCAGTTGGCTGCATACCTGCGGGTCCAAGTCAACCTGCATGAAAACTCAGGTCAAGTCCAGGTTCCGCTTCTGGAAGCTAGCCAACCTGCAAGTCCAAGTCCAGGTAACCTGTGTAAGGGCAACCCTAGCTGACTGTGGAGGTCACACTACCACACAGCTGACAAGGGGAAATCTGAAGTATGTATAAATGAACAGAGTATACAAGAGAGGGGATTCTCATCTGACAAGGGGAAATCCGAAGAGAAAAGTCTAAGGACCCCCAATGTCAGCCAGAAGTGGAATCATTTCCGAAAGCGGAGTTGGAGATGGAACCGGAACCTGAAGTGGAGTCGGAGATGGAACCGGAACTGGTGCTGGAAATGGAGTCAGAACTTAGGGTGCTGTCGGAACTGGAAAACAGGGTGTCCCCTGACAACCTGCAGGTTGGCTCATGGACAGCCCTGTCTGAGGATAGCTCTGAAGCATATCCCTGGGGAGTGGCAGATGAGCTTCTGGAGCATACAAGAAATCAACAGCATCCTTGACATTGCAAAGCATATCAAGTACTAGTATACATTGCAGTAGGAGCCAAAAAAAGAACGCAATACATACCAATCCGGGTGGCTCATTGCCGCCCACGGCCCAGTAGACAGCGTAGCTACAATGATAAGGTCACAAGAGCTCAGGGGTATGAAAGGCAGAATCAACACATGGACTTGCAATGCGCTTGAGGCCGACAGCAATAGTGAAAACTGGCACGAAGCAGATGGTGGAACAATGAGTGGTGGAGCCGAGAGCTAGCAGCAGAGGTTCGAAAAGCAGAGCGACCTTGAGCGCCTTCCAATGGTAATAGGAATATGTCAGTCCTCCTCTTCCTCTTCGTCCCCGCTATCGTCGTCATCGGAGCTTATACGTAAGGTCTAGCGCGTCTACCAGCGCATCCACCAGCGCGTCCAGCGGTGCGTCCCGGCCCTTCGCAAGCCGCGGTGTGCGGGTAAAGACTTGGCGTGCGGCGAGAAATGTCGGGATGTCGGACGAGATGAACGGAAGTGTGATGAAGCGTAGCTTTACGAGGTCGCGCCAAGCGTCCGAGGACGTAGTTTCCCGCGAAGAATGCGCACGGCTGGCGCCGCAAGTGAGAAAAAAAGAAAACCATTGGGGAGCACCACGTACGGAGAGGACGACGAAGAGGTACTCTGCGATGTATTTCCCCTTCGACTCGGGCTGCGAATGGAGGCCAAAACAGACCCCGATGCCGGCGCATAACGCTGCACAACTGGGTCGTCACGATCCGTGGCGATCCGCGCATAGGCAGACATAGTGAGCGCGCTGATGATGTAGAGTGCGAACGCGACGCCGGTTAGGGTGTTGCTGGCTATGTATCTGGTAGAGAGGAGCGAGGTGACGGCGACGACAACATGGGTGGCTATGGGTGGTTATCGGGTCGTTGCCGTCGAACTAGCCAAAGCTCGCGAGCTTAGGTCGTGCGTCATGCCAACCCGCCGAGCATAGGGACAGCCTCGCCCGTCCTGCCTCAATGACGTTGGGTAGCATTAATGTTACAAAACACGCACGCTGAAGAAAAAATAAATATAAGCTACCTGATGTCCTCGTGGCTCTTATGGCGTTGATGATTAAATGACTGGCAAGGAAATCCACCAGTAATAAGTTCAAGGGATTATAGCAGTAGTTGGAAAGGCTCGAAAACCGATCGAGCTTGGACTCATCGACACGATCTGGTTATAGGTACTTTGGATCTGGATCCGACTAATCGAGGGAGAGGGAGAATTGAGAGCAACCCAGCAAAGAAAGAGGTAGACCAACAGGACTGAAAGCTGAGGTGTAGTCTCCCGTAGTCGCCTTGTTACAAGTGGCAAGGGCCACAAGGCAGATAATTATGAACCAGGAAAGTCCAGGATAGGAAAGTCTTAAATCCCCACCCTGACGCGACGCTTCGGACTCCGACGCACACGCTCGCGTAAGTTCTCCACATCGCAATGAGGTTTATGTATAAAGAAAAACATGATATAATGGCAATAAAATGCGTCAGAAACATTCTGAAAGATTAAAACATGTTACATTTATTGTAACTATACGTGTCTCAGATCTGAATATATAATGTTTATAGAGTATGTTGTGATATAAAGTGGGCTTAATGCAGTGGTTAAGTCTTTAACTGTGTGAGGTTGGGTGTAGGTTCGAGCCCTGCTCAGTGCAAATGTTTAGGATACTGTATCCACTCTGTCCTTCGTCAGGTGTCACGTGTCGCCGCGGAGGCAAATGCTTCGTTTCGCTGGACGTGGAGTTGCTTTACGAACTCTTATTGCTCGCCCGACAAAGGTCCCAAGTAGGAGCATTTTTAGTTCGCTTGGTTCATATTTCTCAGACCCGAATCGAAGCCAGTCTTACCATGAGCGCAAGATCTTACCGTGAGTAGAGAGATTATTGCACGTCGTGTTCTGTTCCCCCGTTAACCTGCTATAGATATCGGCAACACCAATTGTACGATATTGTCGCAGATGTGGATGCGTATGATCGTTTCATTCCGTATTGTGTCGCTTCGCGTGTTCTGAAGCGAGCCTCCGGAGACACCGCGGACAAGATTCTAAAGCTACAGGCAGAACTCAAAGTCGGTTTTATGGGCATTGAGGAGAAATACATAAGTGATGTCGAGTGCAGACCACATGAAATGGTGCAGGTATCTCATTCAGCTTGCTTCGAGTCTAACATTCGCCGATGAGCCACATCCAGGCTGTGGCTTCACCTGGTATACCACTGTTCAAGAGCCTCGTGACGACATGGCGGTTTCAGCCTACATCTGCATCCTCGCCACATCCTACCGCAGATCTGACATCGACACTCCATAATCCCGCTACCTTGGAAAATAGACCCACCTTGGTGACCATTGACCTTCAATATGCTTTCGCCAACCCACTGCATGCCCATCTTTCTGCGGCGTTTTTTGGACAAGTGTCAAAGATGATGATACAGGCCTTTGAAGAGAGATGTATAGAAGTCTATGGGCCAGGTATACGATAACATTTAATTTGTTGGTATGACATCCAGAGCGTGTTGTCTGTTATGTGCTGGAAAGAAAGCTTCGCCACGGGCAATTACCAACAAGCATTATTTCAGCATAGACATTTGACAATTCCATCTGTCTATGAACACCACTTCTCCACTGAGTCCTCAGCCTCATTCGATTCACCACTTATGGGCCTCTCGTTGATTATTGAATCCATTTCAATGTACTGTACTAGTATGGCGCTGGCGCGCTTCAATCGGAGCCTAAGATCCTGGATTCAAACTCCGCTCACGCTACCATGGCACACGAGTCGTCTGTGCATACTGTGGTAGACCGGGAAAAGGTCGATTTATCCAACTTTCCCATCTTTTACTTTCTTTGACTGAACATTATTTACAGACACCCCCTTTCCTGATAAGAGCTTTTGTGAAAATCAATGGTTTTCATCGCATTAGCTTGTTCGAGGACGGCACGTTGCCCACTACGGACGAACATCAGCTGTTCACTTGGTTAGTTATCCAGTTAATTCCGTTTCTTTTTCACCAACATTATCGTCCAGGAGAGATACCACTCTTCCCGAGTTGATCACTGCTCTACGCATTATATCTCCCACCGCGGAGTTCCGCCATCCTCTGGCACGCTTCTCCTTCCGTGCTCTCTTTGCCGATTCCGTCAGCAAGGGACACTTTTCTCAAAAAGACTTAGGTCAAATCACTTCCCGCGACATGCTCGAAGAAAACCTGCTCCTCACAGAGAGCAGCGAAAACAGGTTGCACAACAGGACTCTTGAAGAACTTCGTTTTGTCCCAGGCGATTACCTATCCATCGCGGTCGTTCTTCCCAAAAACGTCAATCTTGGCGCTGGACCCACAACTGGTCTGACAATCAAAGGTAGTGCAGGGGTCGGGGCGGATGCGAACGGCAGATGGGGTCGTGGCGGTCCAACGAGAAGCGACAGTGGATGGGGTGGTGCTGTTACACATGGTCCTCCAGGAGGACTTGGACGAGGTGGTGCTCATTGGAGGGCCAGACCGGGCATTGTTGCACCATCCGGAAGAGGTGGAGGTGATGCCGGTAGAGACGATGATAGGCCTTTGCGGCGGGACAGGGACAGGGACAGGGAGCCTCCGCCTCCTCGTATAAAACGTGAATCGCCGCCGCCTCGTATAAAACGTGAATCGCCGCATCGTGTTAGACCTCCCATTCCCGAACGTGACCGCGATTATGATTATGACAGGTCCAGACTAAGAAGGTCCAGGACACGCTCTCGTTCCCGCTCACCTCGTAGGCGCGGCTCTCGCTATGACTAGGAGCTCTTAACCACTTTGCGACTATTGCAATTATCGAGTTCAAATTTTTCAAGTTTCTCTGCCAGTTTGTATTGTTGAAGTGTGTGTACCAGAGAATCGAGTCCTCTGTACATACTTATATTCGTCTTATCCAAATCTCGGGCACCAAGATATTCAGGAGATGCTAGCCTTACTTAGTAATACTGCTACCGTGACACTATTACTCTACCACGTGCACCATGAGCTTGGATCGGAAACCAATATATTGTTATGCAGCATGAGCAATCTCGTTGCTCGTGCAACCGACAAGAAAACAAAGGCAGCAGTGAGGCAGATGGGTGAGTCAGACATCCACCCCGTCCACACTAACCAATTGCCAACAGAAAGTACAATGTACTTTCAGGTGCTACAGTTCAGACTACCGCTGACAATGTGGTTGTGCTGTGATCACTCGGATTGTGTCGAGATGGGAACGGCGAGCCTGAGCAAGATAAAAACACAATATCACAACACAAAGGGGCCGACTCACTACGATCTTATACCCAATGCTCATTGGTAGGTCTTTTGGACAACCCATTAAAAAAAACAAGAGGCGTTCACGTCCAGAGTTATATAATGGATCCTACTAATAGGGCAACCAGAAGGACTCCTCAGAGCATCACTTGGGCTATTTGCATATTCGCTTCCGTCATTGATCAGGATGAAAGCCTACAGCGGTGAGTGCCGCGACCACATATCATTTCCTTAGGCTAAGGGCATTCCTTAAAGTAACCCTCGCACCTCGCCTGCCACTCGAAATCATCCGGAATATCTTTGATATTGCGGCGAGGCAAAGCCGCTCTACCGCTTCGACCCTCGTCTGTGTTTCCAAAGAAGCACATTGTTGGGTTATCCCCATCATCCTCCACACCGTAACACTGAGGCGAGCGATGCTTGAAGAGTACCAAGGCATGGGCATTATGAGTATGATAACAGATGTAACTCGCGACTTGGCAAAACACGTCCGGATTCTGCATTTGGATTTTCGGTTCCCACGCTTGGATCTTGATGCCAATGACCTCTATGAAGAGCTTGCATGTCTGGCCCTCCGTCGGTGTTTGAGTGTTGAACGCCTTGTTCTCGATCATTGGAGAGAAGATCATTGGGGAGACGATGGTTGGGAAGAAGACGAAGAGCAAGACGAAGAGGACGAGCAAGATGAAGAGGTTGCTTATATCGAGCCATGTGCAAGGCCCTGGGATCTACGCATGGTCTATAACAATTCATCGTCTCTAATGGGTGGAGCATCTGGCCTTCCGTATATGACTAACGTAACACATTTCTACTACGGCGTTAGCGATTTCTTCAGGGATCAGGTCGGGTTATGTTTCTCCGATTTTTTTCACCAAATCACACACCTGGCCGTTTTCGTTACCGAGTCTACGTCTCACCCGAGGGACATACCCGACATGCAGGAAACGCTGAAAAGCTGGTTGTCACGCCGGTCGCTTCAAGTGTTTTATGTGGAGTACGTTCCGTGGACCTGGTCCCGAAGTACTTATCAGCGAAACTTCCTCGAATATCGGGATCCGGAAGTTGTATGGGAACATCTTCTAGCTGTAGAAGACCAACGCTTCTTCATGGGGTCTGGATTGCAGACTGATTTGGAATGTGTGGTGAAGGAGAATGGAAAAACAGTTTGGGAACGCGTGAGCCCCGAGCCGTTCGAAGGTTGGAAGGAGAATGTGAGGAGGTTTAACGAGCTTATCTCTACGGATGCGTAGAGATGTACAGAAGCACAACCTCCGTATTTAGTGAGCGATTCAAATGCAACATTAATGGCATTGAGCTCGCAAAATCTAGCATTTCCAGTCGCAGATTACGAATCAAATAAAGGAGTATAGGTGGGCATCATAGTTTCCATCAGCGAGAAACGCAAACGGTTGTGTGGGATACACGTAAATGGAAAAAGCCTAGCTTCCAACGGCAATTTTCGAATGCTGGAGCGTCGCCACTTAATTGTTGACATCCCCCATGCAAAAATCGCGAGGTTTAATCCAAGTTTCTCTATTATCTATACTAGTATCTCAGGATGTCCTCTGCAAATATGCCTTCAATTTTTCTAGGGCTCGGTATCTGTGAGACATTTTGTTTTTTCGCTCTGAAGGCAGCTCCGCGTATCTATTTCATTAGACCGTTAGTATGGTGCTTCGATCTGGCAGGCAGGAACACCAAATTTGTTATGGTCAGACTCACGTTAAACCAGTATCTTCGGCTTCAAATATAGGATCCCAACCAAAGGTCTTCGGGCCTCGCGCAGGGACAATCCGGCCCTCCGTCCTCCCTTCAAAAAGGATAGGTTCAGCACCTGGCCCAGAGCTGTACGCAAAAGTGCACAGCGCAGTCGCCTCCTTAGTGGGAAAACCCTGAAGCATGGTGTTAAGACCTAGTTGAAAGGAACCGTGCAGTGAGAATGTCAGGCAACATCTGATAATTTGTGGATAAAACCTTCGTGCCCTAGTTCTGCTAGGAACCATTTGATATACGGGCCAGGCAAGCCTCCAAGTGCCTTAAAGCACAGTGCCGTATCCTCTGTTATACAAGGACCGCCCACCTGGTTGCGTGACCTATTGGTACGTTGTCACTAGCAGTAGGAGACCACTGACAAGTTCGGCTGCGCGTCGACACTTCTCACGCGCCACTTCCTGTGTCGTTCCTTGGACTTCAGGGACTTTTCATATACTCAGAATGTGTGAGATAGCAAGTGTCAGGTGTACTCACGGTCAAGACTTTGCGACTCCATTTCGACAGATGCACCTGCCGACAAGATTGCGCGAACTTCAATAAGTTTGTTCTTGTTCCCGGTTACGAAGACTAGACAGTGTTATTCAACAAGAGCAATATTCGAAGGTGAATCATACCCAAAGGCTTTGAAGACATGCTGCAAGCGGCCTAATAACACTTGAGGTGGCAGTGCCAAAACGCGTCGCGTCTGATGGAGCTTCGCGGCACCAATTTGACCTCCAAGACGACGTCTTCACCTAGGCAGATGTCCACCTAGACTAAGTGGCGAACGCGCCACGCCTTACAAGTTTGGGCTGTTTGCTCCACACCGACATTAACCGGGTATTTCGCTCGCATACTTTTGGAGTGGACTATCAAACAGTATGTGATATTCAGGCAGTTCTGCATTAAATCACGGGATGGGATAGGCACCAATTCGTGACTCAGTCTCGTGGGGCTCAGTGACAGTGTTCGTTAGGCTTAGGGACAGAAGCTTCGCCATTCTATACCCTACTTCACCTTGTGGAGCACCGGTTGAAGTGAGCTCCTTGTGGAGAATCAAGTAATGGCGACGGAGACCACTGTGCATGTGATGGACGATCTAAATGAAGACCCATCGGACGGACACGCTGAACTCGATTCGCTTTTCGACAGTGCAAGTCCAACACTTGATATCTTCAACGATCTTCCGAGTGCTGGCGAGGCGTTTCCAAGTCCTTGCCATTATGCCTTGGACACTCCAATGGCGCAGCGTACGAAACCTTCGATTTCGGGTCTCTTTTTTGACCCTTCAGTTTTAATTTCTGAGGAACTCGCTACAAGCCTCACTGAGCACGCCAGTCGGTACTTCGGTACCACCTCACGCCCACAAGGCTCGGCAGTGAACCAGGTTATGTTTTTCGGAAGAGCCTCAGAGAAAGGCTCGGGCCTTCCTCCATTTCTCGACGAGCTAATACCCAGGCTATCGGCACTGCTACAGCCGCACCTCCCCATGGACGCACACAGAATGCTCTTTCCACCCAAGATATTGTGGTCTTCCCCTGCATCGCGACAGGCGATCTTGAACCACTATATCCCCGGTGAGGGCATTACGCCACACGTGGATCTGCTGACGCGGTTTGCGGATGGAATCGTGGCGGTTAGCCTGGGAGGTGGAACAGTGATGACGTTCCGGCGTGTCGTGGATAATGGATCTGCCAATGAGCTTGAAGGCGATAGATGGGATGTCTACCTCCCGGCGCGGAGTATTTTGGTACTCACAGGGGATGCTCGTTATAAATGGACCCATGGGATCGAAGGACGCCTGGCTGATTGCGTGGCGGATAAAGGAGATCCTTCTTGGATCCAAAGAGAAACGAGGGTAAGCATCACTTTGAGATGGTTGCTGCCTGGGGCAGATATTGTCGGGGACTGGGCTTAAGTACTTTTATGGGAGTGTCCGAATGGACCCTGCAAGGTTCCTACTCTTTTCATGTCGCCGGAAAACATTTTGCCGTGGCGGGTAGATAACCTTAGGAGGAATCGCATTCATTGTGGGAGCTTGTTACTGGCTGAGTGTGCCAGTATCGCGGGAATCGCCGAACGCTGCTAATCGGCACGCCACGCTCGAAATCGCCACACCACTAAGCACTCCTTCCCACCATGCTCATTAAAGTCAAGGTAACACTGGTTCCATCGTGTCTCTGGCTCTGCTGACGCGCTACCTGCAGACTCTTACGGGGAAAGAGGTATATTGAACGCGCCTCGGGTCTTTGCGCCACACTTAACTGTGAACTATAAATGGCAGATTGAGCTCGACATTGACCTTGATGACAAGGTGTGTGATATAGAGCATTAGCACAGGCGGAGCTCAGTGGTCCTCTTCTGACCAGATCACCCGGATCAAAGAGAAAGTAGAGGAGCAATCGGGTGTGCCACCACCACAGCAGAGGCTTATTTTCGGTGGACGGCAGATGTAAGCCAGGTGACACCGCTTAGAACTTATATCTGATCATTGTGTTGTGTAAAGGCCGGACGACAAGACGGCAAGGGAGTTCAACATCGCAGCGGGATCTGTTCTGCATCTCGTGTTAGCATTACGAGGAGGACGATGACCAGGCTCGTGTTGTGGTAATAGAGATAGGGATGTTGTATACAGGAGTCGTCATGTGCATCTATTGCGAATCCTACGCTACTTAAACCTTGATGTATCCCTTTTCCACGGCCACCTCTGCATTGATAATGCTACTTGTCGCAGCGCCGATAGCGACATTGTTCGCTAAGACGACAAATTTTATGTCCAGGACCGGACATTCTCTCACTCTGCCTACGCTGACGCCCGCACCCTCCTGGTTGTCGCGATCTAGCCGTGGTTGTGGACGGTCCTGCTCTTCGTGCACAACAATGGCCTCCACGGGGGCGGACGGGCACCGGAGGGTCTGCGCATCGCAAGTGTACCGCTTCAGCGCTTCGCAAACCTGCTCCACGCTCGGCGGCGGACGTCGGGCAAATCGAACCGAGACGCATTCAGTATGCCCTTCAAGCACCGGCACGCGATTGCATGCGGCGGAGACTTTCAGAGGTGTCGACGTGTGCAAGTCAAAGGACCGTCCATCATCGGACATGCCTCCGAGAATCTTTTTGACCTCCCACTCGAGCTTGTCCTCCTCCCCGCTAATGTACGGGACGATGTTGTCGAAGATGTCAAGGCTGGGCACGCCGGGATACCCTGCACCGGAGATAGCCTGCATTGTAGTAATAAGCAGGGCATCTAGGGGACCAAAGGCACGCTCCAGTGCAGCGAGAGGAACTACAACACCGGTAGCGGCACAGTTAGCGTTGGTCACTATGAAACCACGAGTAGGGCGCGGATTGAGAAGGGATTGTTGGTACGGAAGAATGGAGAAATGGGAGGTGTTCACAAGGGGGACAATCAGAGGTACTACGGGGTCCCGTCGGTGATTTTTCGCATTGGAAAACACGGCGAGATTGGCCGCACGGAAAGCGAGTTCTGCGAGGTTGACATGGGTCGCTTGCTTGACTAGCGAAGGAGGATGCACTCACCGATATCGCCGGCGACATCCGCGTCCAGTCCTGAAAACACAATCTCTACTCCCTCGAAGTGCTGTGGTGAACACTCCTGCACGACGAGCTCGCGCACACCTTTGGGAATAGGTGATGTCTGCTTCCACTTGACTATTTTAGAGTATGCTTGCCCTGCCGACCGTGCGGATGCACCTAGAGCATGAATCTGGAAGTAAGGGTGTCTAGAAAGAAGAAGGATGAACCGCTGGCCGACTGTGCCCGTAGCTCCCAACACGCCGACTTTTATGGGCCGTTGGTTTGGCATTTGAAGCGCAGGAATTGCAATATAAGTAGTCCTACCAACCCTACCGTCTCAGGTCACCACCAAACGAATGGGAATGGGACAAGTAAACAGTACTTCTAGACGTGGTTGAACGCTATTGTAAACAAGGCGCACACAAATTAACTTCGCCCCGATCGTCGGAGTTCCAAACCACTCGAACCGCCGTCTGTGATGGCCACTGCAGACGAAGCAGCAGCGCAGCTCATATATGGCCCCAATGTGCTTCACAACACCAGTATCAGTACAACGAAGTTCCTCTCGTCTTGCTTCGCTGGCGCCGCGGCTGGCATTCTCGGCCTCGAGGACTGGCGGGGTTTCGCTCTCTTTGGCATGTCGACACTCGTCACAGCCATGCTGCTGTCTACTGTATCGTGCAAGGGCCAGCCCACAAAGTATGTGAGAGGCGGATGGGTTGAGCTCGCGACTCCCGATGTTTTCTCGTTCATCTTAGTGTGGACTTTGTTCTGTGGGTTGAACATTAACTTGTGTGACTCGTGACTAACGAACATATTTATCTTTTCAGATGGGATTGTGCATGGTATGCTACTCTCTATTCTCTATGGCGATTCTGGAGCCCCATCATAACCTGTCCACAGTCTATGACTAGAGTTTATATATCGTTTCAACCTACCACTCATATCCTATGACCGCACCGATTAGTCGTCGAGCCCTACAATCTCAACTAATAACGGTCGAAGGAAGGATTTATCTTAATCGTCACAGGTTGTCGCCTCGATGCCTGGGTTTCTGGTTATAGATATATATGAACCTCAGTCCCCACGTTGCTGCAAGTTTATGATGCTATGCGAGGGTCTAGTCCACCAGTCATCAAAAAGTAGCGTCACGGCGTCCTTTATATATAAGATGTGGGGGTTCTCTATTAAGATCGGTGTGGTGTGCCGTCGGTAACATGTATCGACAGCCATACAAGGTGTGTGGCTGTTGATACATGTGTTGCATATTACAAATTTTCTCCGTACAACTATCTCTGTCGTTCAGATCCACTGGCATCATGTTGGACCCTCGGACTGATGAATGCCCTCTACGGAGGACCGATGCTATGATGAATGGGGAGCAATCTCCGTTCTTCAGGCAGATTTACGTGGCATGCGGGAATCTTGAAAGTCCATAGTGTCGAGTCCTGGAAGGAAAAATTGGTGGCCTAAGTGCAATGACGAGTACGAATGACGAGTACGACTCTACGGCGTTACGGCCAATCATATAAATCAACAATACTTATTTATATATTACAGCCAGGGAGGAAAGCCGCCAAAACGTTTTGACTGGCAGTACCTACAACTCTCGCGTGGGATTGCGCGTGTTGGGATTGGGCTGCCCGACGAGGAACATGATCCGTGAACACCACCTTCTGCATCTGGCTCTGTGCGGCGTGGGGCTGCATGTAATATTCACAGCGTTTTGTCTAGTGGTTCCTCACAAGCATGCAGATGAGGCCGGACCTCGCAATCGTCATACGTGCCACCAGAGAGAACGATGTCACGACACACCACAGCACGAGCGCTCGCATACCCAGGTCGTCCGCTCCGGACCTAACGCGCATCGCACACAGCGTAGTGCAGGCGGTGAATGAGCGTGGGACGGACTCGCCCGACGGCGGCGAGCTGAATAGTCGTCCTTCGACGTCCCAGAGCCTGACAGTGATGCGTGATCGCGAGAGGCATGGAGGCGGGGAAGTAACAAGTGAAGACGGTGAAGAAACAGCTCGCGAGAAGGAACGTTAGTCGCCGCTGGACCGCTTGTCTATTCGACGCCGGATAGCAAGATTCTCCAGACCCCCAACTATCCATCGCCCAGCTGGCCTCACGCATCTTCCTAGGCCGTGACAGTGACCCCACCTCCGTAGACGATCAGTAGTGCAAACCTAACCCTCCTCACCGTCCCCACCCTCCCCCCTTCCCTCGCTCAGTGTCGCCGCTCAAACTTAGGTTTACACTCATTCGTTCCCTCCTCAGCCTCGGCCATACCCTATCCACGTACGCCGCGCAACATCATCATATCACGATCTTGAACCATCGAACTATCAAATATGAAACTGGCGGCAGCGTGATACCCATCAGGCTAGATTAACCAGTGTGCCTGGGTTGTGAAAGGAAATTTGTCTCGCTCTCTTTCTTTGATGTCTTCTTTTTCTCTTTTTATTCTCTGAGCATCTTTCTGATCGTTTTTTGTCGCTCCACATATAGGCTATAGTATGCGCTATGCACGATTCAAGGTATACACGAGACCCTTCCGATTCAGGCCGTCGAAAAACGACTCAGTGGATCAGTCATATACATAAGCAGCCTGGATCTCAACGCTGCCTCGCGAGTATGCAATCATATTCTCTCCGGTCCAAAGTAAGCATATGATCTGATAGCGACCTCACCCTCCACTACATGGATGTCTGTGAAACGTCGAGAACTTTAGCCTCGAACTCGCTCCCAGCGGCCTAAAGCCCAGTCAATTCCTGGGAACATTGAGTTTCATGCGCATAGCACAACAAGCTGGGAGTCAAGGTTTGAGTACCCCTGGTCTGACTACTGAAGCTGAGATGGTGCTTGATTATCCGTCAAAAGCCAAGGGTCCATAAGCTTTCACTGCAATGATGTTCCCGTCACCGTCATCGTCACGTCTACGCCAAACCACCACCGTTTCCTGTACTTGATGTTACGCCGTCAGGAACATGGTTATTATCGTATTCTACCGAGCTGCTTGACCACGAACCATCAGGGCGGCCTCGTTGTCCCTGACAAAGAGGGGGGACAAAGAAGAACCCCCTCAACCCCCTCGACAACGAATCGACGCAACATGCAAGTACTTTGTCCAAGTGCGACTTTGAAAGCAAAGCATCCTTGATGTCCTCGCTCGAAGTTCCGAAGACTCTGGAAAGGGTGAGGATAGCGACCTCGACGACGCATACAAAGTATGGCACCTCCTTTCATTATTTACTTTTCTTGACTCTTGTTCCAGAGGTCGACATCCGTTTCCGAGTTGGAAGTGTGCAAATGTCCGACGCAGACACGTCCTCCTCGTCAGTCGGCACTCATAGTATTACCACGCGACGTAGGCTCTTTCATGGCTACGGACACGATCGGTACAAGTGCAAGTTCTTTAGGAGTACTCTTGTTTGGGATCTACGAAATAAAACGGCTGCGACGGATAGCAGATGCGGGGACAGTGCAGGCTTGGGACCGATGCATACATACGTCGAGACGGCGATACGCGGACAGACTCACTGAAGGCGCCTGTTTATCCGCTGATACGAGTCGTGGGCCGCCTGATTCTCTACACGGATTGATCATGGCTCAGCCCAGGGATGGTATGGTATCCAAGCTAGCTGCGGCTTTGGATGAGAAATGGTCAGCTCCTACCTATCGCGCCTTTCTCCTGCAAATCTCCCAGTCATTTCTTGCGTGAGTCCGTGAGGCGCCTGAGAGAATTGCGCACAGGCCAGCCAGGGCTCGATACGTCCCTTTGAACCTGGTACGACCAGGAACATGCTATGGAAACTGGTTAAGACACGGGTGCCAAGAAGACACGTACCATCGAGGAGCACTAAGTATCTATCTGGCTTAGCCATAAATTGTCATCGCACAACACCTCACTTTAGGATCAAGGATGCGCCGTCCGGCATAAGTTCGCCACGATGGTGCTTAGACACTCATCGATTCGGTGAATGGTCGATACAAGAAATGGAATGCAATCAGCTGGAAACAGTGGTTATACAAAATTAAACGACAACAAGACAATACAACAATGCATCGCAGAGTGGTAATACAAAATTAAATGACAACAAGACAACACATCAATGGATCGCAAACCAGGACCGGGCAAGCTATAAAGTAGTGCGTAAAGATGACGCGGTCTTCCCCAATAGTTTCCTTCTTTCCTTTCTTTCTTTGGCGTCCGGTTGGCCGCCTTTTGTGCTGGGGCCACCCTTGCGCGAGTGACCACATGATCACTCCATTTGGAGGCGGCGTTCCCCAGACGCGGGGGTTGTTTAGTGCAAGGGCTGCTGCCCATGCACCGTCGCGCGCCGTAACGTAGACGGCCCATCCCCGTGTGGTCCCAATCGCAGGGTGGCGGCAAATGGCAATTGGTGCCGGTCAGGTAGCCCGAGGCTGCCAATCGTCGGGAGCTGGTATGTGACGCACGTACCAGCTCCCGACGTCTGCTAGCCAGGCCGTTAACTGTCAGCTCCGCGAAATAAAAAAAGACAATATCATGGCGGATAGAGATGGTTTTTTTCTTTACGCGAAGGAAGCCAGTTACCTACCTCTGAATATCCTAATACAGGTGATTGATGAAACGTGATATGTCCTCGACACGTTCAATTGAATTTGTCGCCGGTTTGTTCGCCCCCGATACAATCGTAGTCGTCCCCGGTAGCCAATCGATGTATTACAGCTGTTCAACCGCACCGGAGTGCCCGACAAATGATGACATTGCAGACCCCGATGACACAGGACAAGAAGAACACTACAGACCAAAGCAAACGCCAAACCAGCAAACACGAAGCAAAGGAAATCAAGTACAAAACAAAGCAAGAACACAAGCAAAATTTGCAAACACCCTGCAGGGTGACGTCCACGATCGACTTCTCTTCGACCAGAGAAAACTACTGGTCGAAAAGAAGTCGATCGTGGACGTATTTCTTTTCGTTTGAGAAATCCCGGATTTCTCAAACGAAAAGAAATCTGCACATCCACCCACAGTCGCAACCCGGACGTTGCCTGACTATAGGCGGGTGAATGCGTTCCCAACCATCCCGGACTAGATTTATGCTGTACTGCCGATTGCAGTTACTAATATGCGGAGAGTGGGGGAAAACATCACCTACCTGGTCATTCTGGCCAACCTCTGCCGCAGCAGCCTCCACCGCTGCAGCATCTCCACCCACCTGGCCCCTGTGGTTCCGCGGGCTAGACATCAGAGCACGTAAGTAACGATCAGACAGAGGGAAAAGCATCGTACCTGGTCATCCTCCTGACCAGCCTCTGCCGTAGCGGCATCTCCAACTGGCCCCTGTGGTTCCGCGGGCTAGACATCAATGCTCTGGGTTGCCTGACTATAGACGAGTGAATCCGTTGGGTGGGTGTATGGGTGGGAGTGTTAACTCCCCATCCCATGGTGGCGGCAGTTGCCAACTGACGCCACCATGGGATTGGGAGTTAACAGGGGCGGTCCAGCAGCCCGAAGCTGCGGATCATCGGGAGGTGATAGGTCTGCAAGGGTTGTTGTCAGCTCCGGGAAATAAAAAACACAATGTCATGGCGGATGGAGGAGAACATGAACATACATCAGGCACTTATGTCTAGCGTCGGGGGGTAGGCAAATCCCACTGTTGTGCCACAATCGTGGACCTGTTATCCCATGAACGCATGGTCCCGCGACGCGAGGCCTTGTTGAGAGTGGAAAGGGTGCGTGAACCATTGTGGGTGTTGGGAATTTACTGACACCTCATTAGCAAAATATCATTAGCAAAATATTTCCCAACGCACATGAACATGTCGCCCCGCAAGGTGACACTGCGTATGGGCAGATGCTGGGCCATGATATTGTCTTTTATTTCGCGGAGCTGACAGTTAACGGCCTGGCTTGCAGTCGTCGGGAGCTGGTACGTGCGTTACAACCAGCTTCCGACGATTGGCAGCCTCGGGCTACCTGACCGGCACCAATTTCCGCCACCCTGCGATTGGGACCACACGGGGATGGACCATCTGGCGGCTGCTCAGACAGCCCGGGGCTGCCGAGGGCGGGAAGGCTCTGCATCTGGCACCGGTCTCAGTTCAAGAAGGGAGCGCACGTGATATTTGTGTACTCACATTAAGTGCCCGGGGAGTTGGCCAGTCCCAGTATTGCGGCTGCTGGATGCGAGGGAGGGTCAGGTCCCCAACCGACAGGTGGCCGCAAGGGCTGCTGTTCACGCAGCCAGAGGCTGCTAAGACTGGGCTGCTGCCTAGTCTTAGCAGCCTCGGGCAGATGATCAGCACGTGCTGTCAGTTCCAGCAGTGGGGGCATGATAACGGTACTCAAGTTGAGGTAGTGGTGTAAAGTGGGGGGTGGTTGGGTGGCAGGACGGAACAAAGGAACTTATATTCGAGCGAGTACGGCATTGTTCCCAAAACGGATGATAGGCGGGGCTCGCTAGAGGGCCGCGTACGGATCCCGGACCGCCGATGGGGGTTCCGTGTGAAAATTACACTCAACTTCACAGTAAGCATTCTCGCAGCCTGTTTGTATCGTTCCGCTTGTGATCGATGCTCAAAAAAGGGCATTACTGCTGGGTTGTCCCCGGTACACAAAGCTTCGGCCTCGAGACGAAACCTGCCAGCTCACGCTCTACGAGTACATATGGGGAAGTCGTCCCGACCCTGGATCATTGAGGCTGTGTGTGCGATTAGTATTACCATTTCCTCCCGCCTAATAGAAGGCTAATTGGCGCTGGTGAAAATTTTCCATCAATGATCGATCATGACCTTAGGTGAAAAGCCTGGCTGGGAGGGTGTGGCGGCAGAGCGCACCCATTCCTCAGGTGCGCTGATATGCCTTTGTCTGCTGGTAGCTCAGCGACGAGCTGCACTTAGGGCTGGGCCCGGGTGGCCGCTGAATAGACAAGCGCCGTTATCTTCGTTCAATTCCATTGACGTCGCTTATTGTTAGAAGTTAGCTTGGCGCGCGCAGCACTTCGGCACCGGCCGAGCACAAGAAATGGGGACAGTGGCTGCGAGCACAAGGAATGGTGGAACTCTTAGTATCGAATCAAGAACTCTATCCTACTCTACCAGTGAGCACTTCGACCTATACTTATATTCTACTAGCCAATAGACCCGTGCTTCGCACCGGGTTATTTAGGGTTAACATTGCACATGGGTAGTTAATAGAATCAAAGAATTATTTGGTGAAATGCAACTACATACATTAAATACAAATGGAAATACATATTTAATCAGGCTTCAGCAACACTTCTTTGTATACAATATTAGAAGTTTTGTTCCCCTCCCCTAAAAGAATATGGACTCTGTTCCAATTAGTGCCTCTTGACACTGCAACATACAACTGTCCATGTGAAAATACCACGTATCGCAAGTCTATGCCTACCGTGCCAAGAGACTGCCCTTGAGACTTGTTGATAGTCATGGCAAAGGCCAGCCTGACAGGAAACTGGCGACGCTGGAGCTCAAATGGCAATTGGTCTGAGGTGGGTGTCACTGTCATCCTAGGGATAAATGCAGTCTCTCCTGCAAATGGTCCAGAAATGATCCTCACAAAGAGTACCCTGTTGGTCATATTGATGAGACGCAACCTTGTACCATTGCAGAGTCCACGACCAAGGTCAATATTCCGAAGAAGCATGAGTACCACTCCAGGTTTAAGCCTGAGTTGAGATGGAGGAAGCCCACCCATGTTGAGTGAGTTAAGATACTCCACAGGATACACATTGCCATCTTCATTTCCTTTGACCGAGTCCGCACTGGGATAGAGATGCTCATCCCCAGGGAATACATTGAGCACCTCAGCATTAATCTCATCCATTTCCATATTGCGAGGGCAAAGGATGGCACGTTCCAAAAAGTATTTGTCTTGGAGTGCCTCCCCAGTACCAATGTTAGGATAGATAGCTGCAATGAGATCTGACACCTGTGGTCCACAGATCATGTGCTGAGGAAGTGTGAATGAATTGTCCAAAGGGAGATCCTTTCCCTGACCAACGTCAGAGAGCCACTGAGCAAATTGTTCACTCTGGGGATCATGAGGGTCGACCCGCATATTTTGAGTAAGATGGAGGACCTTGACATGATGCCACAAAGGGATCTTTGGATCGAAGCACCCACGATCTCCTCCTTGTTACCTCGAGGAACAACAGGCAGAGTTTGCTGGAAATCTCCACCCCAAGCCACAGTAATACCACCGAATGGACGATCTGGACGCTCTAGGACATCCCTGCAGGTTCTGTCGACAGCTTCAACTACATGACGATGCTGCATAGGCACCTCATCCCATATGATCAAATGGACCTGCTTGAGAAGTTCTGCCAGTGGTGAGCCTCTTTTGATGTCACATAGAGAACCCTCATGAATCAGAATTGGTATCTTGAGCATAGCATGTGATGTTCTGCCCCCAATCAGAAGCAATGCTGCAATTCCTGAAGATGCAATGCATAGGACAATAAGGCCCCTTCCTCTGATAGAATGAGCCAGGGTATTCCAGGTAAAGGTTTTGCCTGTACCACCGGGGCCATTGACAAAGAACAGAAGACCCTCTCCATTTATGGCTGAATGGAGGATCTCATCATGGACACGCCTCTGTTCTGCATTAAGCTTGTCAATATTGGTGGCAGCTTTTTCCAGCTCTGTAGCTGGGTCATAGTCCCGCTGCTCAGCTATCCAACGGTTCCCTACCAATCCCTCCCAGTGCCCCATTATCTGTGGCATATCTGGGAACTCATCCAGAGACTTCCCCCCCTGACGTATGATCTTGTCAATGAGAAAGAGACCAAAGTCATAGATTTGATCATTGGTAGGATGGTGAATGCCATGCCTATTTTGAAGCTGATGCTCCAGGTCATCACAAATACACTCCCGAAACTCCTCCCATATTTGAGCAGGCTGAGCAGGGTTACACCGAAGGAGAATAGTGACAAATAACCTCCTGAGCTGGAAACCTGTTTGTATATGTGCAGCCTCCTGAAGACACTGTGTCCACTCCGAATCATCTTCTAAGAGGCCCCTTGCCAGGCATGCAGCCTTGTAAGTAGGACAAATGACACCATCAAATGATCTAAGCTCCTCAAATGACATTGCTCCTCTGACAACTGTAAGGAGGGTTCGCAAGTAAAAGCGCTCTCCAGAGGCTGGACTTGCAAAATGAAGGCGACCGAGACTGAAACCCTGCTGGCGAGGTTTCCACCGCTTGGGTGACTTCTCCCAGACATAGTGCTCAGGAAATTCCACATAGAGCCATTCACATGCCTCAGGATATCTGTGATTGGCTTCAAAATAGGCCATGAGCATGGTCTTAGCACCATCTGCCCTTTGCAAAACCATGCCTGGATCCATATGAGGATCAAATATCACATTGTGCTGGCCTGGCAAATGGACTGGAAGTGCCATAACAGCAGGGACCTGAACATGCATTTTATATTCCAGCAGTCTCCAAGCACCTTCATGTGAGCTGACATAGCGTGCATCGAGGTACTGTTTAACCTCATCCCTCTCCTTATTAATGGCCATTGTGGTCCTGTCGGGCCCCTTGTACATATACTTGTGAATGTACTTGATAGAGCGCACATTGAAAGTGGGTTCCACATTAATATGGCATTCAAATTCCAAGAGGAGGGTGGGACAATAGGGAACCACGTCGCGGTTGTCCATGATGTTGCCTCTGACATTATGCTGTCTGCCATCATTAGGACGGCGATACTGTGGATAGCCATCTTCAGTGACAGATGTCACCTCACGAAATTCCTTTGGGAAATGTTTAGAACACTTGCCCTCTGTCATGCAAGAAGCCCGAGGACGCGCTTGTCCACAGGGGCCATGAGTCATTAGATCACAAACTAATTTGTAGAGCCTTGGATGCTCTTGCTGATCAGGAAAGACAGCCCAAACCAAAGCATCCACAGCTTCCGGTGTCCTGATCTTATCCTCCTCTTTAAACCATATAAGAAGGTGCATATGAGGGAGCCCCCGCTTCTGGAATTCGATCACATGGACACGTGCGACTGCGCGACCAAGGATACCATCCTTCATGATACGTTTGATCAATTGCTCCTTCTTGAGATGAAAAACCCTTGCAACCAAGTCAGGACGATCACTGGGAGTCTGGCCTGGCTTGAGAGCATCTTTGATTTCCTTCCACTGGGGGTTTGCTGTCATTGTCACAAAGATATCTGCTGGACCATGCTTCCTAGTGATCGCCATTGAATTTTGAAAATTCTCATTCATATCCCTGGCGCTCCCAGTAAATGTAGCAGGCAAGATGACCTTTTTTCCCAAGTTAGATGGATTGGGCTGATTGTCCTCAGGTCCAAATGTATCAATCATCTGATTGTAGACCTCAGCCCGCAGCTCATGTTGATGGTATTTGATCCAATTTAGCTTCTGCTGTTCAGTCGCTGCCCAAGCATCCACAATGTATTGCTGAAAGAGCTTGCCAGCCAGGAAGAGAGTTTCAGCTTCACCCTCCCTCGGAAAAAGACGATAACGATAGTATTTTGACATGGTCACACGCCTGTCACTTGAAGGGTCCTCCCCCTCCCCCTCCTCCTCCTGGCCTTGTTGTGGAAGAGCTTGGCCTATCCGTGGAATGTCCCAATCCCAGCCTGATTCACCTCTGGGAAAGAGAAGGACATAGTGTAGTGGTGCATACAATGCATGCTCAGCCTGAATTCGTTGCAGTTCTCCACTCTAAGCTGAATGACAATGTCTCTAGTGCCTCCAGGCACACCTTCTCCAGGGAGCACAATGGCAATCTCATCCGCTGTAGGAATATTATATCTTCTCTGGTCTGTATGTGCTCTGTAGGTGAGTCTGGCCTCCACAGTCAACCTATCTGGCTGGTTCCTAAGCCTTTCCATCGCCTGCTGATAGATGGGAACCAATGGATTGTGAGCCTGCATCATTTCCTGGAGGTCACTTAAAACATCTGAATCCAAAGGATCAAATCTGTTATTGACCTCCCTACGCCGCAAAGCCTCTGCTGGATCATAAAAGTAGAGCTGCGCATAGCTGGGTTTCCTATCCTGACCCTCAGCAGGAAGAAGAGCGCCATGAATATGATAGAGGCCTCCCTGAATTTTGAAGACATATGGCCCAGGTCTATTCACGACCTTGTGATCTATGTTCACTCCCACAGAGACAAATGCCAGTGCAGCATTATAGTTCCGAATCTTTTCCCTAAACTGTTTGCCACGCCTGTCTTGGCTGGCCAAAAGAGTCTTTAATGGTTCTGGAGGTTCCATCAACAATTCAAGGTGTATCTGGCCCTTTGAACAACATATACCAAATTTGGGCTCGGCAATAGTAGACTTGGTCAGACGCTCTGCCTTCCAATGCCATGCTTTACATTTTGGGCATTTGTTATCCATAGCACCAAGGTCATGAGGTGCAATCTGTTGTTCAATCAAAGGGCGACGTGCTAGTGGAAGGTTTCTTAAAGGCATTGGTGGAGGCAGTGGAAGTGGAGGGGGCTGAGGAGGAGCAGGTGGATGCAGAGGCTGTGGAGGCACAGGGGGCCCTGGAGGCAGAGGCACCGGTTGTTGTGGTGCAGGCTGCTGCTGGAGTGGCCTTTGATCTGGGAGAGGTTCAGGGTGTCGTGCACGCCGTCGTCCCTGTCTCTGTTGTGCCAGAGGTCTAGGATTGATATTAGCAGCCTGGGCCCGCAACGCAGCTACCGCTGCAGAGCCTACAGGGACAGGAGGAGGAGGTGCTATCTGGGCATTAGCAGCCTGGGCCTGCAATGCCGCTACTGCTGCAGAGCCTACAGGAACAGGTGGCGGTGCTAACAGGGGATGTCTCTGACGCACAGGTGCCAGAGGCATATCAGCTAACTGTTCCTGTATGGCACGTACAGCATCCCGAGGACTTAGATCAGGTGGAATGGCATTTGAAGGTCCAGCCACAGGAGGCCAAGGAATTGCATTGTTCTGAGGGAGTAGAGGTCGAGGAAATGGCTGAGGAGGTGGAGGGTCAGGATTTCGAAGACGTTCTTGAGCTGCAGCGAGAGCCCTATCCCGACGACGCACAGAAGGGGACGTCATTGGCAACCGCTGCTGACGCTCCAGAGCACGCTCCTCCTGCCTATCACGCTCTGGTGTAGAGGGCTCCCTTGAATTACAGTCAGTTTCAAATCAAGCCAAATATATATAATAAAGGATACTCACATTTTCACAATGACTGTAGCTCACGACCAACAATAGGGGATACCAGGGAGGCAGTCAATGTCCACCTAAACCGTCTAAACCCAATGTGTGCCACCAAACCAATCCCAGTTCACAGACCACACTGGCTAACAGAGTTATAACTCTGGCCGAATCAAACTGCAATGCAAGCTCCCAGTGCACAATCCAACCAACCGACCACCCATCCAAACAAATCCACCACAGATACCAGTGAGGTGGTCAATCCGCCTAAATCCAATGTGCACCACCAAACCAATCCTAGTCCACAGACCACACTGGAGTTGTAACTCTGGCCAGAATCAAACTGCAATGCAAGCTTCCAGTGCACAATCCAACCAACCAACCACCTCAATCACTCTAGGCAGGACAGAGAGATTAGCACGGCACAAAGCCCAGCAAAAACCAAGGAGGGAAACTAATGGCCAAGTCAACATTAGCTTGAAAATACAACATACAAATGGCAAAACCATACTGAATAGCTGGGACCGAAAGAAATAGCAAACTGATCAGTTAAGGTCAAACCCAAAATTGGTGCCAAAAAGGAAAATTGCTATGAGAATAGGAACATACCTAAGTAAGCTTGAAAAAAAGCCAAATAAACTTTAAAAAGCAAAATCAAAAGAGAAAAAACATACCCAAGGCACTGCAGAGCTGTAGCATGAGTAAACCACCCAAAAAAGCGAAAATAAGGGCAGGATGCTCACCAGAATGCAGACAGACACCCACAGTAGAGTGAAGAGGAGGTGAGAGGTGTAATCTGGCCCGAAAAGGGGGGAAAATGGGGAAAAAAGCGAAAATTAACACAGAAAAGGAAATTGCTCTGAGCATGAAATCATACCTAAGAGATATGAGGCTGAGAGGGTAGATCTGGCATAAGATGCCAAAATAAGCCTTAAAAAGCGAAAATAAAAGAGAAAAACATACCCAAGGCACTGCAGAGCTGTTGGCATGAGCAAACCACCCAAAAAAGCGAAAATAAGGGCAGGATGCTCACCAGAATGCAGACAGACACCCACAGGTAGAGTGAAGAGGAGGTGAGAGGTGTAATCTGGCCCGAAAAGGGGGGAAATGGGGCAAAAAAGCGAAAATTAACACAGAAAAGGGAAATTGCTCTGAGCATGAATCATACCTAAGAGATATGAGGCTGAGAGGGTAGATCTGGCATAAGATAGGCCAAAATAAGCCTTAAAAAGCGAAAATAAAAGAGAAAAACATACCCAAGGCACTGCAGAGCTGTTGGCATGAGCAAACCATCCAAAAAAGCGAAAATTGGGCCAGGATGCTCACCAGAATGCAGGGAGACACCCACAGGTAGAGTGAAGAGGAGGTGAGAGGTGTAATCTGGCTTAAAAAGGGGCCAAAAATGAGCTAAAAAAGCGAAAATTAAATGAGAGACACACCAGTGAATTAAAAGCTTCTGCATGCCTCATCAGGGTCAGTCAATTGATCCAGGAGGTGAGAACATACTTGAGACAGAAATAGATGTGAAAGAAGCACGCTGGGAGGACGGTGGGAGGATGATGGCAGAGGGAGAGAACGCGCGTCGTGCGCAGCATGTTAGTCAGTATGCGTGGTCTGTTTGCGTCTTAGTCAGGATTACGTAAAACGCAGGCACCCCCACAACCACCCGCGCACCCATCTTTATACTATTGACTAGGTGTGTACCCGCGCTTCGCGCGGGGGTGTAGGTCAAACGCATCGGTAAGGTCAAGTGCATTGGGGAAAATAAAAGTAACCAATTTGCATCAAGTAAAATCAAGTAACACACATAAACCATATCAAGAGAAGTGGATATAATAAAATCAAGGAGCTCTAAGTAATACATCTTTATATACAATGTTGGTTGTGTCCAAACCCTCCTCAAGCAAGACCTTCACTCTGTTCCAATTGGTCCCTCTTGATACACCAACATACAACTGACCATGTCCAAACACTGGATATCTCAGGTCCAGCCCAACCGTACCCAAAGACTGTCCTTGAGACTTGTTGATAGTCATTGCAAATGCCAAACGCACTGGAAACTGCCTCCTTTGCAGCACAAATGGCAACTCTCCCTCTGATGGCTTAATGATGATCCTGGGGATGAAAGCAATATTGCCTGCATGTGGACCTGAGATGATCCTGACCTCCAACACTCTAATGCTTATCCTCACCAACCGCAACCTTGTCCCATTGCATAGTCCTTGCTTCTGATCCAAATTGCGCAACAGCATCAGAGGCACTCCAGGCTTGACTTCCAAGCGAGCAGGAGGAAGACAGCCCATCTCTATGGAATTCAGATACTCCACAGGATAACGATCTGCATCGTCGGACTCTTCAATGGAATTTGCACAGTGCAAGACCTGAGCATCACCTGGAAACTCCCTAAACACCATGGAATTGATCTCATTGACCTCAGTGTTTCTGGCACAGAGGATGGCACGCTCCAAAAAGTAATTGTCCTGGGCAGGGACATGATTGCCAACACCAGGGTATATTTCCTGGATCAGATCTTCAATTCCAGGGCCACACACCATGTGAGGAGGCAGTGAGAACGTATGATCTAGTGGGAGATCCTTTCCCTGGCCCACATTCTGCAGCCATTCTGCAAACCTGGCTCTGTCAGGGTCATTTCTCACCCGCATGTTCTCTGTCAGATGGAGGACATTGATCTTTGGCCACAGATATGACTTCTGAAGGGTAGCTCCCACGATATCCTCCTTGGAGCCTTTAGGGACAATTGGGAGAGTCTGCTGAAAGTCACCTCCAAAGGCGACTGTGATGCCACCAAAGGGTCTGTCAGGCTGGTCAAGGAAATCCCTCAGTGTCCTGTCAATGGCCTCTATGGCATGGCGATGCTGCATTGCAGCCTCATCCCAGATGAGGAGACTGGCCTGTCTCAGCATGTCAGCCTTGTCAGAGTTCTTTTTGATGGAGGAGAAAGAGCGCTCATGGACAGGAATGGGAATTCCAAGCATGCTATGAGAGGTTGTACCCTTAGTGAGGATAAGTGCAGCCATTGCAGATGAGGCTACTGCAATCACAATGAGGCTCTCCGCTCTACAGGAGTGGATTAGAGTGTTCCATGTGAATGATTTCCCGGCGCCACCTGAGCCAGTGACAAAAAACATTTGTCCATCAGGTTTCCCATGAGCATCTCTGGTCAGTGCCGACCGTAATATCTGATCATGCGCAGACCTTTGCCCCTGATTCAGCTTGGGAACCTCCTCATCAGCTATGTCCCTCTCTTCAACAGGGTCATAGTCCCTCTGCTCAGCTATGAACCTGTTTCCAATGAGGGCCTCCCACTCGCCTGCCACCCGAGGCATATCATCAAAGCTGCTCAAGGACATTCCACCCTGCTGGAGGATTTTTTCCAAGAGAAAGAGGCCAAAATCATAAACCTGATCGTCCTGTGGATCCTGCATACCATGTCTGATTTGGAGCCGATGTCTGAGATCATCACATATGTGCTCCCTGAAGCCATCCCATAGTCTGCCGGGGCCTGATGGATTGCAATGGCCAAGGATGGTGGCAAAGAGATGTCTGAGCTGAGCACCTGTTTTCATGCCACTGGCTTCCTGGAGACACAACCTCAACTCCTGATCATCATCCAGAAGTCCCCTTGCACGACAGGCCTCCTTGTAAGTAGCATATTGTATGCCATCCACCGACCTAAGCTCCTCAAAGGATCTAGCCCCCTTGACCACTGTGAGGAGAGTGCGCACAAAAAATCTCTCTCCTGATCTAGGGTTTGCAAAGTGAAGGCGACCGATGCTATAACCTCCTTGGCGTGGTGTCCATACCTTTTCCTGTGAGTGCCAGGTAAAATGCTCAGGAAACTCCACATAGAGCAGATCACGTGCTTCAGGGTAGATATCATTGGCCTCAAAGTAAGCCATGAGCGGTGTCTTTTTCGCCTCAGCCCTTTCCAGGATGTTGTCCACATCCTGGTCGGGATCAAAGATGATTGTGTGATGGTCCTTTTCATGGACTGGCAGTGCCATGACTGCAGGCACCTGGGTGTGGATTTCCCGCTCCAGCAACCTCCAACAGGCCTCATGAGCACTGACATAGCGAGCGTCCAGGTACTGCTTAATTTCATCCTGGGTGCGACCAAACTCCATGGTGGTCCGATCATGGCCCTTGTAGAGATACTTGTGGATATACTTGATACACCTCACATTGATGGTGAGTTCAGGGTTGATGTGACACCAGAATTTGAGCAAGAGCAGGGCAGAGTATGGCACAACCCATCTGTTGTCCAGCATGTCACCTCTGACATTGTGCAGCCTTCCATCATTGCGACGACGATATTTTGGATATCCATCCTCATTCAGACTGGTTTCCTCACAGAATGGCTTTGGGAAGTTTTTCTTGCACTTGCCATTTTCCATGCAGGGTGCGTTTGGTTTCATTTGTCCACAGGGACCATGTGTCATCAGCTCACAGACCAACCGGTAGAGGACAGGATGAGTCTCTGGATCAGGGAACTCTGCCGAAATCATTGAATCCACCTCATGTGGATGTCTGATCTTGGAATCCCGTTCAAACCAGATAAGAATATGCATGTGTGGGAGTCCCCTTTTCTGGAATTCAATGGTGTGGACGCGAGCGACGGTTTCCCCAAAATCTTTTCCTTGACGATCAAGTCAATGAGGTATTTCTTTTTGAGCTGGAACACCCGCGACACCAGGTCAGGCCTGTCCTGAGGAGTTTGTCCAGGCAACAATGCATCCAATACCTCCTGCCAGTTGGGATTGGCAGTCATGGTAATAAAGAGATCTGCCACACCATGCTTCCTTGAAATGGCCAGAGAGTTCTGCAGGTTTTCCTGCATGTCCCGTGTCCCCCCCTGAAATGTGGCAGGCAGAATGGATCTTGCGCCCAAGTTGTTTGGATCTCTGTCATTGTCATTGCGATGAAAGGCATCCATCATCTGGTTATACATCTCAGCACGGAGAGTGTGTTGATTTGTCCTGATCCACCACAGCCTGCTTTGCTCTGCAGCGGCCCAAGAGTCTACAATGTACTGCTGGAATAATTTGCCAGCGCGCAGGAGTGTTGTAGGTTCTTCTGTTCTCTGGAAGAGACGATAGGAATGGAACTGAATTTGGGTGACACGCCCACGTCGCTCACGCCTGTCTGGTAATTGGCGATAGCGAATACCAGGTTGCCACCCCAACTCTCCCCTGGGAAAGAGCAAGACATAGTGAAGAGAGGCATAGTTTGGATTCATCTCGGATACCCTTCGAAAGCGCCCACCTTTGAGCTGGACAATAACATCCCTAGGTTCAGGGTTGATGCCATCTCCAGGAAGAACCACCGCAATCTCATCCGCAGTAGGGATATTATACCTCCTAGGATCCCTGTGTTCCCTGTATGTGAGCCTAGCCCGGATCTCACCATTCTGTCCCTGAGCTCTGAGCCTCTCGGCCGCTTGTCTATATATGGGAACATGAGGATTGCATAGGAGGAGCATTTCCTGCAAGTCTCCCATGATAGTTGGAGACAGACCTGGGTTACGCGTGTTCCTCTGTGCCAAAGCCAATGCTGGATCATATATATAAAGTTGGGCATACTGTATCCGCCTCCCAGGGTTAGGGATGAGAGAGCCATGAGTATGATACAGTTCGCCCTGCAGCTTGAGGACATATGGACCACGACCCTCCCGAAGCAAATCTAGGTCAAACTCGGCTCCCAAGGAAGTGAATGCAAATGCAGCATTGTACTGCCTGATGTTCTGGCGAAACCGTTTGGCCTCAGGGTCCTGGCCCTCTAAGAGCCGTCTCAATGGCTGAGGAGCACTGGCAGCTCTGGAAGCTGCACCTTTCCTTCCATACAGCAATCACCAAATCTGGGCCGCCGATTTGAGGATTTCTGCAGGCGTTCTGCCATCCAGTGTAATGCTCCACAGTCAGGGCAGGGAATAACCATGGGACCCAGATCATGACGCTGCACATCTGCCTCGATTATTCTAGAGCGACCAAGTGGAATAGGAGGAGGAGGTCGCTGAGGACGCTGCCGAGGTACAGGGAGTGGCTGAGGAGGCCGAGGAGGTGCAGGGAGTGGCTGAAGAGGCCGAGGAGGTGCAGGGAGTGGCTGAGGAGGCTGAGGAGGAGCAGGGAGTGGCTGAGGAGGCTGAGGAGGTGCAGGCAGTCGCTGAAGAGGCCGCAGAAGTGCAGGGAGTAGCCGAGGCATTGGTCTTACTGCATTAGCCTGAGCCCGCAATGCTGCGACCGCTGCAGAACCTACTACAGGAGGTCTAGGAGCTGGTTGTAAAGGTGCCTGCCTGTGTCTTCCCAAGGGCTGTGCTGGGATAGGCTGTATACCAGCAGCATGAGCATGCAAATCTGCCACCGCTGTAGAGCCTACTACAGGCTGTCCAATTCCAGCCGCCTGAGCACGCAACTGAGCAATTGCTGCAGAACCTACTACAGGAGCTGGCTGTACAGGTCTGGCCTATTTCTTCTCAGGGGCTGTAATGGTGGGATACCTGCTAACCGTGCACGAAGGGCTGCCACCTGCTCTCCAGGACTGGGATCAGGTGGATATGATGGCCCGCAAGCGTAGGAGGCGCATGCAAGCGTAGGAGGCGCAATGGAGCTGGCTGTACAGGGTCTGGCCTATGTCCTCTCAGGGGCTGCCATGGTGTGATAACTGCTAACTGAGCACGAAGGGCTGCCACCTGCTCTGTAGGACTGGGATCAGGAGCAAGTGATGGCCCCGCAGGCATTGGTGGACGTGATGGCCCTGCCACAGGTTGTTGAAAAGGATCGGCTGCACTGCTTCTAGAAGGAGGGTGAGGGATGGCAAAAGGCGGTGGTGGAGGGGGTGGCTGGTCTGAGCTCCAATATGCGCTCTCCGACGCGCTCTCCGATGACTGGGTGGTGTCATCACCTCCTGCCCCTCCCTCGCACTTTCACGCACCCGCCGACGGTTGCTCTCTGGGGTAGATGGATCCCTGAGAAATGCAGGCATAAGAGTAGAGAGAGATAAAGATATCAATATCAGACTTACATTGCAAGCAGATAAGGCAAACTCAGGGAAAACAGGCTGTGCGGGTATCTCAGACGGATTGCAAAGCCACTGATCCTAATATAAATACTGCAAATAGCAGATACAGTTACAAAAACGTACCAGAAAGGGGATAATACCCAGGTAGGGTATGCAGTAGTGACAGGACAAATGCACTTGAAAAGTGCCTACAAAATGCCAACCAAGCAAAGTTATAGCAAATAAGAACACAATAAGCATCAAGAAAAGGCAGGTACAATAGCATAACACTCACCAGAAACACCCAGGTAGCAAGTGCAGCAGTGACAGGAAGAATGTCACTTGAAAAGTGCCTAAAAAATGCCAAAAAAGCGAAATTATAGCAAATAAGAAGATAATAAGCATCAAGAAAAGGCAGATACAATAGCATAACACTCACCAGAAACACCCAGGTACTCAGTGCAGCAGTGACAGGAAGAATGTCACTTGAAAAGTGCCTAAAAAAGGCCAAAAAAGCGAAATTATAGCAAATAGGAACACAATAAGCATCAAGAAAGGGCAGATACAACAGCATAACACTCACCAGAAACACCCAGGTACTCAGTGCAGCAGTGACAGGACAAATGTCACTTGAAAAGTGCCTAAAAAAGGCCAAAAAAGCGAAATTATAGCAAATAAGAACACAATAAGCATCAGGAAAAGGCAGATACAACAGCATAACACTCACCAGAAACACCCAGGTACTCAGTGCACCAGTGACAGGACAAATATCACTTGAAAAGTGCCTAAAAAGGCCAAAAAAGCGAAATTATAAATAACCAACATAAAAAGGCAGTTTCAGTAGCATCAAACCCACCAGAAAGAACCTAGATAGGATGTTAATGGAAGGGATGCAGGTGGTGGGAGGGATGGGATGGGATGGATGGTGGTAGAAGGAGGGCAGAGGGGACCGGCTGCGCAGTGTCTGCCAGGTCACCCAGCGGTGTACCGGCAAGCCCCAGAGACCGGTCGGTCTGGGCTGGGCCTGGGCCTAGGGCTCGCGGCTGCGCCGCTCGCTCCGCTGACCTAATTTTTATGTAACATTATTTGTAAGCGGTGCCCACAACCACCCACCCCCCGCGTTTCACTCTTAGACTAGGTGGGTACCCCGCGCTTCGCGCGGGGGTGTAGGTCAAGCGCCTCGGTAGGGTCAAATGCATCAGTAAGTCTAACATATCAGTAAGGTCAAGTACATTGGGGAAATCAAAGTAATCAATTTGCATCAAGTACAATGAAGTAAAACACATAAATCATATTAAGAGAAGTGGATATAAAAAAATCAAGGAGCTCTAAGTAATACATCTTTATATACAATGTTGGTTGTGTCCAAACCCTCCTCAAGCAAGACCTTCACTCTGTTCCAGTTGGTCCCTCTTGATACACCAACATACAACTGACCATGTCCAAACACTGGATATCTCAGGTCCAGCCCAACCGTACCCAAAGACTGTCCCTGAGACTTGTTGATAGTCATTGCAAATGCCAAACGCACTGGAAACTGCCTCCTTTGCAGCACAAATGGCAACTCTCCCTCTGATGGCTTAATGATGATCCTGGGGATGAAAGCAATATTGCCTGCACGTGGACCTGAGATGATCCTGACCTCCAACACTCTAATGCTTATCCTCACCAACCGCAACCTTGTCCCATTGCATAGTCCTTGCTTCTGATCCAAATTGCGCAACAGCATCAGAGGCACTCCAGGCTTGACTTCCAAGCGAGCAGGAGGAAGACAGCCCATCTCTATGGAATTCAGATACTCCACAGGATACCGATCTGCATCGTCGGATTCTTCAATGGAATTTGCGCAGTGCAAGACTTGAGCATCACCTGGAAACTCCCTAAACACCATGGAATTGATCTCATTGACCTCAGTGTTTCTGGCACAGAGGATGGCACGCTCCAGAAAGTAATTATCCTGGGCAGGGACTTGATTGCCAATGCCAGGGTATATTTCCTGGATCAGCTCTGCAAT
>WHVA01000732.1:0-43445 GCA_015179125.1 Gautieria morchelliformis
GTCTGACCGATTGTAAATCGGAATACTACAGAACACATCTGAATATATCGGTTGTATTTATGGACGCAGCGAAAATCAGATAAGCTACAATAGACAGTGCCCCATCGGTACTGCTTGGTAACCATCTTTGATTTTCGGTACATCTCAACATACAACGGTATACTACGGCATCTCTCCGAGCAATCCCAGTTGACCAGATATGGGCCCCATCCACCCAATGGCTCCCTGTGGAGCCCGAACCTCCAACTCAGCGCTTACCACCCCTCTCACTCACCTATACGCTCACGCCATTCCCATGATTGATTCTGGGAGGGAATGAAATCAGCATCAGGTAATTAACTGACAATACGGACACATCATCCAGCGAACCTTCGCTGGCATCCACCAAGTCCAACTGAGGGGGATTTTGTTTTTCTTGTTGTAAGCACCTCGGTCAGCGTAAACCTATAACCAGAGGCGAAGGAGTACCATCCAGACGGTATAATAGCTCTTACCTTCTTCTCCGGAGCTGACAGGCCCTCGAATGCAAGCCTAACATTTATTTTAGATGCATTCGGATGAGTATGTATATAGTCGATGCCGAATAAGTTACTGCGGCATCAACTAACATCATTAGAGTAGACTGAGAATAATAATTAACACTGACTTAGCAGAATTCCATATGGGGCTTGGTTTCCAGACAGCGTCATCCAAGTTCTTCTTGCATTTGGATGCGTTATTCAAAGGACGGGGCTGGTGGAGGTGGATCGGGAAGCTGTAGATTGACTTTTGGTATCGCGTGAATGCGCTGTGCACTGCGGGACATGTCGGAAGATATTACATTCAACACTTGAAGATGATGTACTCACAAAGGATTTATCTGTGCACACCATGTAGCAATGAGCAATAACTAACGCTACTACAGGAGAAATGTCTTACTATTTGAGCCGAAGCTTAGGGTTGCTTCAGCATCACAGTTGTATCGCCAATGCTCGGATTGGAGCTCAGCGCTGTATTGCCCGCTTGCACTGACAGTCAGCTTTCAATTAAATAAATAAATATGGACAAAACCCACGAATATCTGGCACCTCGTTAGGGGTAAGTGGAGATGCCGATATCAGCTCCAGTAGGTTGTCCTTGATAGTAGATTTCAGTGGCTGAACTGGGGGGCTAAGGGGCAGAGGAGCTGAAGCAGATGGCGAGATAGAGACAGGCAAGGTAGAACAGAGAGTGTCCAGCAAACAGGGCTGCACAAGGAAGATTTCGAAGCCTGAGTAATAGATGGAGTGTCGGCTGTTGAGCTAGTAGATGGAGCCAAACTTTTGGTAGTTGATGCTTGAACAGTGTCCTGGTTAGCGGCAGAAGATACTGGCATGGTATGAAGAGCAAAGTCCGAGTCGGAAGATGGTATGAACATCTCACTTGAAGATGTCAGTGACACAATCGGACTGCCTTTGGACGTCGAAGCGGGTATCGCAACAGCACAGGTAGACCCAGAACTCGGGCCTGCAGTGCCAGGCACTGGATGATTTACCTTGGTTTTTTTGACATTCCGAGCTGGTTTGTCAGAGGAAGCGTGCATGCATTTCTTTGGGGTTTTGGGAATAGGAGATGAGGAGTTATCAGATTCAGGCTCCTCCTTAACATTGCCTCTGTTCTTCAGTGCACACGTGAAGGCCGGGTATTCCTGGGTGGCAAATAGATTGAGTTTCCAATGACCCTCGCAAAGGCGAAGGTCGGGATAGTGCTTGTACATGTTAGCCTGAAAATACTCAACCGCGTCGAAGGGAGCTCGAGACCAGGTTTTCGGGGCATAACTGGCTTCATGAAGTGATGCAAACAAACAGCGGGCCGTCTGTCACATATCTTTGGCTTGATACCCGTTGACACCTGTACCTACCTCATTTGTAATATATGCCAGGCTGTGATTAGGTAATGATAAGTCCTTGAGCCGGATACGCCGGGAATTGGTTGTGTGGAGCCCCGATATCTTTTGATCGTCACGGAAACTGTCCCACTCTTCGCGTGTCCAGTAGGCGGCATGAGGATAGTCGAGTTCATTGGGCATGTCAGGGGAGTTCGGTGAGTTCACTGAGATATCGAGTGATTTCATTTGGTCACTTTGTAGTTTTGATGCGACGAGGGGCTTCGCGGCCCCAATGACCGGCTGAGGGTGAGACGTAGCCCCGGGAGAGATTGCGGTGAGCAGTTGCTAATATAATGTTCTGTAACGATATTAGCATATGGAGATCAGCCTACAAGAACATAAGAGACTTCATAAGTTTGTTTTCAACTTCTAAGCTCTCAATGTGCTTCAATGCCTTGATATATGCAGGATGACGACATTCTCCTGGCAATTCCTGTGCTATATAGGTGCTGCTATCTGTGTTTTGAAATCTGGATGACGAGGGGTTGTGCTGGAAAAAGAAAACAGCAAAATTAGGTGGCATATACAAGACTTGACGAAATGCGATGGACGTACTGAGGCTTTGGCAACGTTGTTCATCCTGGGATATGACATCACTACATTGTGCTGGCTTGTTCCTGGCTGCGAGTGATGGCTAGTGGTATCATGATAACTGTATCCACTCTCACCCCGCGGAGCAAGAGTGGGTATGGTAGAGGATTGCTGGGACAGTGAGACGAACTGAAACTGGTCAATATCAAGTGTGAAAGAATCACGGAGCGAGTCCATGATGTAGGATCGTCCCTCGTGGAGATGGTAGTGGTAAGAGCAAAGGTCTTGTCACACTCATTTGGACCTAATGGCGGACCTGATCATTTCAATAACTACCACCACCATGACCGCAAAGAGTCCTACAAGGTGCATTATATTTCGATCAGACTGAAATCATCCAACTAATTTTATTCCATTGTAGAAATGGGATATTGACAAACAGGTAGTTAAATATGTATTCTATGAAACCTCCAGATGAAACTAGGTCATCTTAGGTCCACCGAAGATCCCTTTGCTGACTCAGATGAAGAATGCGAGCGTTATCAAAAGAAAGAACGCGAGGGCGAGGAGTTATGTAAATCAACATCATGGACATGGTATTTATGGGTAAGTGAGCTCAACCATGAATTCAGAAGAATCAACAAACTATCGGCACGCCGGGAGAGAGAGTTGGCTCGATGGAGGAGGCGTCAGAAAATACTCAAAGCCCGACTTGTCATATAGATTACCTGTGATCTGAGGCATATGACTCCATGGTAATCCCACCTTAGAAGATCGTACCACCTCTCCTGAGGAAGCCCGAGCACATCTTGAGCTCAAGGAGGTCCGATTGTGGGATGAATGTTCCCCGTGTGAGAAGGCTCAAGGACGCGCCCTTGAAAGCTGGATCTTTGGTAGCGGCATTGGACGAGATGGCAACTCAGTCGTCGCGTTAATGGCGCGCAACTGCTCTTCCCTCTCAGTTAGGCCATCTTCTATGCTGTTGTGAACACCTATGGGGTCCGTGTGTCCCCCAGTGGGCCAACGATAGGCGGGGTCCATGGGATGCAGCGTGAGATATAAAGTGACACACGCACGAGTTGGCAGTGGCTTGCATCTCAGCATCACCGCTTTTATACTTACTGGTGGTAGCAGTAGGAGCCATCAATGGGTCGCATTTGTACTCCCGTATGCGCTGCAATTGAGCTGGCCTTCGCAGCTCATATACTTACTGTATGTAGCAAAGTCCACCGTGCCTCTGTAGTGCCACATCCCGCACTCACTATGGAAGAGTCTATCATCAGTGCAGACAGGGATGACATGTACGAATAGCTACCGGCTTATAACCATTGTGCACAGCCAATCGCATGCTGTCTTTCTGCCTTTTTTTGCAGCCCTCGGATCGCAGTCCCAGCTCTGCATATGCTCATACCCCACGCTCACCCACCACGCTCTCGCTCTCCCCAACCAATCAGCTCCCGCATACGCCTGAGCCCAATGGGGCCACGCACGTCCTGCCACTCGATCGCCCTGCACACGGCCTCCGCGACATGCTCGATGTGAATCGGGGAGAGCTCGAGGGTCGTCGCGAGAGCATGTAGGGCAGAGGGGAGAGGAGTATTTGTGTGGGACGGAACTGGAGAGGGAGATCGCGGGTCGGGGCTCTGAGTGCGAGCGAGCGCGTGGAGGACACGGCTGGGTGTGGGGAGGAGGGATGGCGCGTGTGAGTGGAGGGTTGCCAAGAGGGACGCAAGCGCAGCAATGGGGGTTGTAAGCGGGCAGAGATGCGGGTGGTAGATGAAGCCTGAACAAGGGGTTGGGGTTGGGGTTAGGGGTTAATGCTGAGCTGTGATCACTAGATGTATCCGGTGAGTCGTGACCATCCTCGGACCCTGCTTGCACTTCGCAACGGCTTCCAGGGTCTGCTGCAGACTGCAGAGGATTGTCTTCGGCGTCATCTTCTGTACATTAACACCACGTGATTTAATTGTTTGAATAGTACTTACCATTATCTGCATCATGAGGCTCGTCCACGTCCATCTAACAACAAGACACGAAAGATAATTAGCATCTCATCATATACTGATGTTACGTATCGAGATTTCCGCTAAGTCGGAACTGGAAAGGACAGCAGCTTCAACTTGTAGGTTGCGCCCCCAATGAACTATCGTCCTAGGTATTTCGGAAATGGGTCGGAAGTTGGAATGTACTTGAACTGAAGGGTTGTCGGAACTTGAGGCGGAATTGAGGCGGAAGACGGGAGGCAGAGAGACTGAGGTCTTGCTAGACTTGCTGTGCTAAGAACAGGAGATGGAGCAAAGGAAATCAAGTATCGAAGGTGATTATCTGATTGCAGAATAACAGACATACATGACAGGCTTTTATACAAAGAGCTGAGACAACAGGTAATGGGGTAGTACTAAGCAAATTCCGGGGGAAGCGGAAGTCGAGTAGACAATGCGTGGGAACTAACTAATTGGGAACAATGGGACTACAAGGGGGGTTCAGGGTAAAGTAAAACAATGGCAAAGGACAAGGGGACGGGAAAACATGCCTGACAACGAACTACAAGGGTGACCGGATATATGATCTTGATGAACGATGAAACGGGTCCGGTGGGTCCGAGTAATAGAGTTGAAAGAACAAGGGAATAGAACAATGGGCAGAAATGTCGGAAATATCGGATGGGCGGAAAGTGTTGCGGAACTGAAGGTCGGAAGTCGGAAATGAATGGTCGTAACAACTGACAATGAATGGCTTACTATGTGGTCCAGATGATGGCCGCCAGCTCCCATACCATCAAACGCATTTGCGTTCATCTAACAAGGGGAGACAAAAGAACATTAGCACGAGTATAGTTGATGCCATAGGATATGTGTACCTCGCTGTCCTGAGGCTGGCCTCCAGTTCCCTTATCGTTGAGATCATTCTCATGCTCATGCGCATCCATCTAACGACAATAGACAGGACTTAGTTAAAAGCTGCCACTGAATATATAGATACATACACCGAGTCCGGTATCGTCGACTTCAGGGTCTTCGATGTCTGGTGCGAGATTGCCAGAACCAGACCCGCTAGCTTGTGCTGGACCTGGCTCAACTACGCCATGGTCAGCCTGGCCAGCCTCACCATGCAATGTGGGGGCTGTGTGAATACGCTGCCGTTTGTGAGGATGTTCTTGGGATGAGCTCGCACCAGGGCCAGGTACAAACAGCGAGATTTCCTTCTCGCGAAATTTTGCGTGCTTGTACCAAGTAGACAGGCCAATGTATTTTCCGCCATGGCAGTGCTCTTCGCATGTGCACTTCCTTCGAGTCGGATCCCCCAACATCTGCTGAAATCTTGTTAAATTTGTCAATTCAGATCAGTTGCACAAAAGAAAATCTACAAGTCAGGGGGACGGAGTCAAATTTAATTATGGCATCATGGGTTCATCCCGAAATACCCCACTCCCTCCCTAAAATACATTATTTACCTGCCAGATCCCAAAGGATCCCGGGTCGATTCTCACTGGGGTTCAGAGCTTGCGCGCCAGGCACTTGGGAGTACCTAAGCAAGGTACCCAAACTTCCGTCAAGGATACTTCTAATCAAATTTATAACAGCACAAGGTATACACAATGATCATGACCTGGGCAAATCGTTCTAACGCAAGTCGACCTAATACGTGCATGGCGGGCTGTGATGCATGCAGCTTCGAGATGTGATCATGTCTGCACCAGCTATTCCATGGATAGCATCAAGTTATGTCACTCCAGTTTCAGTAGAGTATGCTATGTGTCGAAAACGTGGTGGTCCAAGAACTTGTCCCTGGGAACTAAGTTGACATCGCCGCGAGAGTGCCGCCAAGGAAACGTTACCAGCCAGCTGAAAAGTGGATTAGCAGATGGACCCGGAAACTGAAATATGAACGGCTGGGCTTCAATTCTCGTCGAAGAATTGCTGGCACGTGCATCACTAGGATCAAAATCATTGTGGGATAATTATACGAAGGGTGTTCCAATGAGTCACAGACAAAGGAAGCGCGACATCACTTGATACTACCCGGGTAATAGCTGCAGACATGACATCACATCTCGAAGCCGAGTAATTCGTTTAGAAGTTGACTGGAAGGCTGTTACAACAAGTACGATATAATCCCACAAAAGTGTTTCTCAGGTATCGGGGAGCCCTGCATTAGCATAGCCATTCATGGAGTGACGCGTGTACTAGTAGATAGATATAAAGGAGTCTAGAAGCAATGGCACGTTCTTCCCCCTCCGCAAGGCACTCGTTTCGAGATACGGTCTGACTACACCATGCGCTCGCACGATAACATTGATAACTTACACCCATATGAGACCGTTGCTATCGATCAGCACTCATATTATTTGGACAGCCCACATGGACGCAGGTTAGTCTTGCCACGCGACCTCCCACTTCTGCATGCTTACTATGGCGGTCGAAGTGCACAAAAATTAGGCCGCGCCCGCGCCCAAGTCAAAAAATCCTGATCGCACGCGGTTGCATTTTGCACGCGCGCGCGATCCACTGCAACTTGTTCCCGCGCGCACTGGTGCTTTCTGACACAGACACACGACCTTGCCGCCTCATAAATAATGCTTTGCTAGCCTTTGTACATATGGAATTTTTTTTTTTTTTGGCTGGAATGATGGATGGGACCTTTACAAATGACTCTAAGAAGATTTTCTGGACCTACATAAGATTCTGATCATCCTTGATTTTCATCTTTCGAGTCGCCGATCGCATGTAACTCCGAAAGATGAGTAACCTTTCCCACGCTGAGCTTCGGTGAACTCCGGCGGTCATGTGATGCGTCTACAACCACCCATGCTTTGTAAGTATTTCCCAGGCTGAGTTACGGTGAAAGCCGAATGTCAACATGGATGCACACTACTTCCCAAGCTATCAGATGCTGGAGGCCAGGGTGCGTAAAGAGCTTAGCAAGTGCCAGCTCCACAAGGGCGAGCTCTGCAAAATAAACAAGCACAACAAGCATCAAAGGATTTCTAAAGTCCTGCTCCGGGAATGGGTGGAAGCCTTGGTGCGTCACGATATGTTGTTATATTTGCTTTATTCATCATGTTTATCTACAGCAAAAAAATGAGCCTAATGTCACTACGACCATTCCACCAAAATCCCCAGCATTTGAATTATTTCACTTTAATATCGGCAACCCTCTTGAAAGGCCGGCTATGACGTGGAAGGACTGACACCAAGTTACCCAGGGCCCTGCGAATCAGCAGCCAGCACCCACCGCTCCGGCGATCAATATTGTCATTCCTTCGGGTCGGAAGCTCAAGAATCTGCTTCAAGATGACTCTTCGTCCCCCGCTGCCTCTCAAGGTAGCAAATTGAAGCGGGTTTATCGTTCGCCATCGCCACCTGAAGCCAACCAATACGGTGATGTCAACCAGACCGTCGGGGCTTGGCTGGGTTCCATATCTAACACCCCTGATGCGAGACATATTTATCTCGAGGATCTCCATAATAGGCTTGCTGAACATGGATTCATTGATGTTCCGCTCAGATTTCTCAACGGGTTACCTCGGGGCGAGCTCAAGACTACAATTGGACTCAACCTGGTCACATATAGCTTCATATGCATGAACCTGGAACAGCTCTTTGAAAAGCCATTGCAGGGTAGGGATAAGCGGGCAAAATTCATGTAGAGGGATAACCGTTGGGCAAAACCTGCACAACCAAAACCTGCATTGATTCACCATGCTAACCATTTTCTTGGCTTCTAATATAGAGTAGACAATTTAGAACATGATTTGAATAGAAAACAATATGATCAGTTTACAGCATACACTTGTACCTGGATAACACAAAACGCGCACAACCAAAACCTGCATTGATTCACCGTGCTAACCATTTTCTTGGCTTCTAATATAGAGTAGACAATTTAGAACATGGTTTGAATAGAAAACAACATGATTTGAATGGAAAACAACATGATCAGTTTACAGCATACACTTGTACCTGGATAACATGGGCTAAAATTCGGTACACAGATAACCTGCATGTCCCATCCACCCTGGAGCCTTCTCTGGCGATATCATTGCTAAGGCCGAGTTTATGAGATAATAAAGCATGGCAAAGTCTTTACTTTCCACCGCTGCTCTGAAATCTGTACTGTGATGCCGAATTACAGACTTGACATACGCAAAAGCTTCTTCGATAGGATTTAGATCGGGAGAATATGGTGGCAAATAATACAAGCGGACACCCCTTATAAAATGAGTTAGTTATTCACAATATACCAATAGAACTGATGAAAACTTACTTCATTTCGCAGAGTGGTGCGATGTCATCTAAATGGTGGATTGCACAGTTATCCATAACCAGGACACTGCGCGGCTGGGGCCATGGGTTCATGTGCTCCAAGAGTTCTTCTATATAGCCAACAAAGGCATCACCATCATACGCACCTTCCCGAATATCATTATGGATAATGCCTTGCATGCAGAGGGCCGGAAGCAATGAAATCCTTTGAAAACATTAGCAGCATCTAATGAAAACATGGAAGTGTACATACCCTGGCCCACGAACAAATTTTGCACTAATTCGCGCACACTCCCCTTTGTAAGCCCATCCATACAGCCTGTATGTAGTCCTGCAGTCGATCCGGCTTTCATCAATAAAAACAATCCGTTCTGGTGATTCGGCACCAATATGAAAACGATATCGGGCCCGTGAGTGTTCATTCCATTCAGCCGCTGATTTGGAAAACTGAAAATAGACTGATAAGGTTAGATATTTCTAGTTAGCGGTGCCACAAACCCGTTTCCTCGTAAGGCCAAGTTCAATCAACGTGTCCCATATAGTTGACCTCCCAACAATAACACCATGGAGCTGCTGAAGCTCAACTTGCATCTCATCCAGATAGAGGTCAGGGCGTGATTCAAGAAGGACAAGCAAGAACTTCAAGTAAACAGCATCATTAGACTATATTGACTGTCAAATAAAGTATATTTACCTTGATTTCATGCTCTGTCATGACCCTTCTATTTCTTTTTGGCTCCTGCTGGTTTGGTGAGACAACTTCACCAGTTGTCTTCCACCAATAACAGTGTGCGCTCGACAGCGCATTGTGACATGTTGAGGTTGCATGTGATCTGAGCGATTCGGTAGTGAAGGGTGTATTTTTGATAGACAACAAGCTCCCGGCGATCAGATGTATACGTCCTGCGACAGCGAAGTTCAACAGGTATTACCCCTCGAGGCATGAGGGGTAGGTTTGCAGAACGGTCACATGATGTGACATCCTTTACCCACACTTGTAAATGCAGCCACTCAACGGTCCCCATCTTCGCAGGTTTTCTTGCAATGTCAGCTATATGTCATGCTAATTCTACACTTCCATTTACAGACCGTCTGACTTTGGGATATCTCAGGATTGCACAGAAGTACGCCCAATACTCAGCCCGGAACATTCGACACGTTTGACAAATTTTCAACTGCAAAATATATACTTGAAGGGCACAATCATAATGTCAACTTCATTCATCTGACGCTCCCCCTCATTGTTTCTGCTGATGATGACAGACAGATCAAACTTTGGAGGCTGAGCGAAACCAAGGCTTGGGAAATCGACACCTGCCATGGACATTTCAAAACATCTCTGGTGCTCATTTCCACCCTCAACAGGAACATACTCTATCCGTCAGAGAGGACAAGACTATACATGTTTGGGAGATGGGCAAGGGTACAGCCCTTCAAACCTTGGACACGAGCATGATTGATTCTGGGTTATGGAATGTCATCCAGAGCTCAATTTGTTTGCTGCAGGTGTGTAAATTCGTTGTGTGGTATATGTCATTGATGTCCCGCAGCTCACGATAACAGTCTCATTGTATTCAAACTCGAGCGCGAACGCCCTGCGTTCATGCTTCATCTTGACAACCTATATTACACCCAGGGAACAATATGTCCGACAGTACGATCTGAACATGGACTCGGACGTAGGAGTACTCAGCATACGGAAGCTTGGCCATCAGTATATTCAGCCACAAATGCTCAGTTTCAATACCGCTGAACACACCTGCGTGCCGCCACCACTGGCACTGAGCTTGAAGGTGGAGATGTCGCTGACATGGGGCTGCCCCAAGAGCTTGAGATTTGGGGAGCAACTTTGCCCACTTTCAGAGCTGACACATTGTTCCTCTTGTCACAAATTCAGCCAATATAGATATGTGTGTAGTATGCTGAAAATTATACTTTACCTGTGCAGCATGCAGACATAATAAGTCAACAACAAGCATGAAGTGTAGAAAATTCTATACCAAAGCAGACAACTTTCCTGAATGATTCTAAGAGATATTGAGTAGATAGGGGATCCCCCTTCATCAATATATTGTTTAAAGTATATAGCCCAGGCTGCCGGTGGCTGCCCAGGAAGAGCCGATGCACATATATGCTGCAGAATGGCATTTCCATTGGGCTTATTTGAGAGCTCCCTTCATACATAGAATCACATTTATCTGTGTGTATATATATCATACAAAATATTGGACCTTAACTCGTCCTGGTTCACGAGTTTGAGCTCAAACAAAATTTCGATGAATTTTTAGCGCTAGTTTCAAAGTCCGCCTTTGGGACCCGAAACAGCTGTAAAATAAGCTACCCAAAGCCAGCCCATATCGACGGGTAGACGCATCAAATCACCAAACAAACCGAGTGCTGCGAGCCCTGAGACAGCAAATTCACTTACTAGGTTAGCATAAGCAAGTCTTAGTGAGTACAAAAAAAGAACCATTGCCTCGTGCATGGCGAATTGTTCGTGCATCTGTAGCTCAAGAGCGTAGGGACTTGGGAGTCTCAGAGAGTAAGGGGAGTGTTTACAATAGTGCAATTGATGTCTAGTGACAACGTAGCTTACTGGAGTAATATAAAATGATGAGAAAGCAAAGAAAAAAAAAGAAAAAAAAAAAACGCACCTATTCAAACTCGACTTCCAGTTCCACAAAACAGTCCTGATACATTACCACTGGATTACGACTTTGAAAGAGTGGTGCATGGTTGGAGAGGAGAAGTTGTATGTCCGGATCTATGTTGCTTCGGTCTTCCTGAAAGAGCGACGGTCAGATGATATCCAGTCACTCATCCAAGTTACGTACCTCGAAATCCGGTGGTCTGGTTAGCATGTGTCTGGCATAGCGCAGCAAAAGATCCATCAGAGAGAGTTGACCCCATTCATCTGCATCAACAAGTATGCAGCACAAACACCTTTAGTGGTTATGTAAAAGATCTAGTCGATGGGGACAAACCGCACTGAATGCGACGGCCACACAGCCAACTGAAACGGGAGAACGGTCATGTAATAACGACAAGAGAACTGGTTCAAGAGAGGTAAGATGAGAAGGGTCTAAGCTGGAAGCAAGCAGGGGTTGAGACATCAACACATATTAAAGAGCATTTCATACCTGTATAGTTTGGGAATGGCGAGGGCTGTGGCCTTTCGCACATAAGGACTGGGATCCGCTGCACATTTCTTTATGCGTAAAGCAACGATAGAGCCGACCGTAGCGACTTTAATCCCTGAGAGGACTCGCAAAGCCATGGCGCGAATCAAGGGATTGGGGTCCGCTAGGTCCTTTTGAAATGTGTTTTCAGACAACAAAGTGAGGTCTGGCTTGTGCTCAGCATATCTAAGGAGATAAATGTACACAAGCTTCCTGATTTCAAGGTTGGAGGATGCGACATTCTTCACGACTTGGGCAAAGAATTCGGAGACATTACGACCCTTGATATCATCTCACAAATATTACACAGAGTAAGTGCAAGCATCAATGGATTTGAGCAAGACCGACAGCAATAAGCCTCTTCATGCCCTCAAGCTTCTCGCGATCTTGACTGCTGTCGAGCTGCCTGCGGATATTCTTCACCTTGTCTTCGGCAGTATCACAAAAGGATGCTCCCGAAGGCTTGCCAATTGCCAGATCACGCAAAGTCACTTCCCCACTCATTCCCACGCTTGACTCGTCCAACTATGCATTCAACGTATGCAAATCCACAACAACTGGCACGTGGTCTCCTGAGTACGGTGCTGAGATGGCGGGGTGGGGTGGTCGTGCCTCTACAGACCTGTATGCAGAAAATTAATCCCAATGATATAAAATCAGATAATTCAAAAAAAAAAAAAAAAAAAAAAAAAAAGAATGCACGTTCGGACGCAGTCCAAAGCTGCATGCATAAATCCTCCAATGGTCTGTATCTTCGGCAATACCGAATGTCTGAAATCGTGTCAGTTTCTGACCCTATCTATATGTTTCCGCCAAGCCCTACCTTTGCGTCGACAGGGTTCATAGTCGCGAGACCATGGCTAGTAACGATGAGCAGCAACGCAAGCCATGCTATAGCCGTACATGATGCACGCTCCGCATTCGTCTTGAACACCCAGAACATATCGTACATCTGCCGAAACACCTCCGGGTGTAGAACGCAGTGCTGCCACTCCAGGCGGTCAACCTTTACTCAATGCATGCCTGAGGCATGAGCTCAATGACACACATGACATGCCCATATGCAATTGCAGCTCTTCTTGCAAGGGAGAGTGCCTACGAGAGCCTCCAATTCATGCTGCACATCAATGTGCATCGACCCCCCTTCCGGACGCTGCTTATTCATCCTTGTCAGCGCGACACTTGTCATTTGCTCCCAATCCGCGTCCGAAAGCGGGAATTGTTAGCAACTAGGGGCTATGGCAGGGAAGGTTCGGTAGAGTTCTTAGAAAGCTAGAATCAAATATACTCTCTCAGTGAATTTATTGTCACTGTGTTATATTAATACAATACCTAGAATCAAATATACTACATGATTTTCAGTCAACATGCTATGTAAATATGAAAGATACTACTCGCCTCTCTCAGTGAATTTATTGTCACTGAGAGAGGAGCACTATCCTGTCTCAGAAGGCATATACGTGCACCCGGCCCTTTAGCGCCCAAGGGCTCGCGCGTCGAAGTCATTTCAAACTCCGCTGGGTGCAGCCGCCTCTGAAAATAGAAATAACAGAATGAAATGGAGAGGTAGAGAGTGACTAGAAAATTTCGAAAATAAGCAGAGAAGTGGATGCATGGTACAAGAACAATGTGAGAAACAATTGGAAACACCACACAATAAATTGAATATATTATGCTTGATTTTGGTGCAGGAGCATAAATGCACCCAACAGGAATGTGGTCCCCGACAGAACTGAAAGGACAGTGGCTTAATTTATGTGGTGCACCCCCATGAACTATCGTCCCAGGGTTTTTAGATTGGAAGTCAGAAGTTGGAAAGTAAGTATTGAAACAAGTCAAAGGTCGGAAACTGAGTTGGAAGGGGGAATGTGAAGAGGCAGAGCTTGTGGAATACTTGCTGTGCTAAGAACAGGGGTTAGAGTGAAGGAAAACATACATCGAAGGTGATTATCTGGTTGCAGAATCAAGAGCATGCTAGGGGAAGTGCAACATGTAATGTGGTACTACTAAGCATGTTCCGAAGAAAGTGGAAGTCAGATATGATATATGGGGTAAGTAACTAATCAGGAACAAAGGAATACAAGGGGGGTGCAGGGTAGAGTCAAGAACAATGTGGAAAAGCACAAGGGGACGGAAAGCATATGTGATATGATGGATCAATGGGACTGCAGAGGGGACGGACATATGGTCTTGCTGTGCCGCAAGTCAAGTCCGGTGGGTCCAAGTAATAGAGTCAGAAGGGGAAAGAATATAAGAAGTTGTGGGGTTGTCAGAATTATCAGAATGTCAGAAAGGAGGTGGAACTGAGTGTTGTAGGTTGGAACCATCTCCCAGACGGGGCTCCGATCTCCGGCATGGAGGTCCAATCTCCTGCATGGATATCCGATATCTCGCATGGAGCTCCAATGTCCCACATGGAGCTCCTATGTCTCGCATGGAGCTCCAATCTCCAGCATGGATTTCCCATCTCCTGGATGGATATCACAAGGAGCTCCCATCTCCTGCATGGAGCTCCGTTCTCCCGCATGGATCTCCGATCCCCTGCATGGATCTCCCATCTCCTGCATGGAGCTCCGATCTCCTGCATGAAGATCCAGTCTCCTGCATGGAGCTCCGATCTCCTGCATGGAGCTCCAATATCCTGCATGGACTTCCAATCTCCTGCATGGAGCTCTACTCCCTTGCATTGATCTCCAATCTCCTGCCTGGAGCTCTGATCTCCTGCATGGAGCTCCAATCTCCCACATGGAGCTTCGATCTCCTCCATGGAGCTCTGATCTCCTGCATGGAGCGCTGATCTCCTGCCTGGAGCTTCAATCTCCTGCATGGAGCTCCAATCTCCCGCATGGGGCTGCGATCTCCTGCATGGACTTCCGATCTCCTGCATGGAGCTCCAAACTTCCGCATGAAGCTGCGATCTCCTGCATGGACCTCCAATATCCTCCATGGAGCTCTGATATCCTCCATGGAGCTCTGACATCATCCATGGAGATCTGATCTCCTGCATATAGCTCTGATCCCCTGCATGGAGCTCCGATCTCCCGCATGGCGCTTTTATCTCCTGCATGGACTTCCTATCTCCTGCATGGAGCTCTAATCCCTTACATAGAGCTCCGATCTCCTGCCTGGAGCTCCCATCTCCCGCATGGAACTCTGATCTCCCGTGTGGAGCTTCGATCTCCCACCAAGATCTCCCATTTCCCACATGGAGCTCCGATCTCCTGCATGGAGCTCTGATCTCCTGCATGGACTTCCGGTACCCTCCATGGAGCTCCAATATTCCGCATGGAGCTCTGATCTCCCACAATGAGCTCCAATCTCCCACATGGAGCTCCATTCTCCTGCACAGAGCTCTGATCTCCTATAAGCCATGCATGGTGTTTGGACAGTGGGGGAGGTGGGACAGCTGCAGGAGGCTGGGAGGAAGGGCATTGTGGGTGCAGGTGTGAAGCAGAAGGAGGGTGGCGTGGGTTAAGGTGGGGATTTCTGTTGAGACTGCATGTTGTGTTGTGATATATGCAACTATGCTACTTAAATCATCTCTCTATATATATTGAAACTAATAAAAAGAAACAAAGAGAAGAATCGACCAAAGAACAAGAACGACACTCACGATAGACATCGACATGCACAGATGACACATGACATCACGACCAAGCACCTATCTTATCTGTAGATCAGATAAGATACAGGAACGAGAGCATCAACCACATGTGGCCGATCAAAGACAGCGCGCTTATCGACTGATGGCATTGGCCATGACGTTGACAGGCACCAGGCCACAGGCACCGAGGAGGTGTGGGCACCAAACGCCGCAGAAGATCACAGACTGCCCAGGAGCATCAGACATCGCGGAATGACTATAGAATGTCATTCCAAATACGTATGCTCAATCAGCTGCCCCACAGAAGAGGCACAGAGACAGCCGCCCCATCACCAAGACTAGCATTTATGCTACACAGGAGAGATTTAATTCCCACTTTCTATTGAGCTCCATGACACGACCAGCTGATTACTATCTTGACACCATGTAGACAGGGGCTTTGTATAGTAGGTACAAGACTTTATTCCAAAGCCTAACACCCCTGACACTATCCCCATCATTCCCATGGCTTTATGACTAGAAGTAGTCACCCCTTTAGTTACATGTAGTTTTTCGACCCATTTACCCACTATCTCGAACACTGGTAGTTATCACTAGTATAGTATATGTAGCTACCACGAATGTATGAATCAATTATCCAGAATCAACTGTTTCACCCCCTGAAGTTACTGTAGTCTTGTTTGATAGCTACAGAACTTAAATCTTGATAGTTTTCTCCAATTCTTCATTGAGAGTCTACTATTATTGTTTACTCTAAACTATCTCAAAGGTGAAGCCTTTTGAGACAGCTATCCTCTAGATCGAGACCATTTCTTCATCAACACGGTGACGTGACCACCATCCATCAGTGCCAGACGCGCCTCGGAGTGCTTAGTCAGCACACAGTGAAAGGACAGATATAGTGGTCCCAGCCGCTGAGCAATAGGAATTCTTTGTCAAAGGCACTAATCCAGTGTTTTTAATCATAAAATGTTGTACTGAGACTTGGCTCTAAATGAGAGCTGCCCCAAGGTTCAGAACTGAGGGCTTGGCTCCAACTTTGTACGTTGTGCCCACTCAGTGTTTGGCCCTAATTTCGGGAACAGGATGTAGCTATAAGCGGAGGATTGGACTCAATATCAGACAGGAGCACTTAGTGTACATGGAGCTAAGTTGATATCTGAACTGAGAAACTAGCATACAGGATTGGTGGGTTTATATAGTAAAGCAGGAGGCAGGGTGAGGGACACCAATGACCGGAATTAGTGGACAAGGGGAACAAAGGGATGAACATACAGAGAACTAGCCAAGAACAGGAATCAGGTATGATGGAGAATTTCTGTAGCCCTAAAATCTAAACTCACAGTTCTAAAGCAGCTTCACATGAGTAGAAGTATCCTTTTTGGCCACTGAAGATCCTATGGTTCAGGCTCCTATGATGCCTCAGCCTCCAGCCTCATCTCAGGCTTGTCAAAACATGAGCCAGGCCCAGAAGCCCAGCACAACAATGGCTTGGGCCTGGCCTGGCTCAGACCTTTGGTGGCTCAGCCCAGCCACAGCCTGGGCTGGGCATGCCCATCACTATTCCCACACACCACAGCCTGCCACACTGTCAGCTGCATTGAGTGTTGATAGCACTTGTGAGCAGGTCCTCCATCTGCTGAACTGGTTGTGCAAGGTCCAGGGTGTAGTGTATTTCTTCATCACGTATCTGCCCTTGGCCTCCCTTACTGTATGGACTGGCCAACAAATATTTGAAGTATGAGTGCCATTTTGCCACACTGTTTAGATGGGCTGAGTCATTACAGGATGATTAAGCGATCGACATAGCCCCTGACAATCTACTCTAGATGTTCTTCAAACTTATGGGGTTCATCATTTGCAACCATTTCCCTTTCTACCAACTTTCCCTTCTCTTCAGCAGCCTTTGCCTTCTCAAAGGCTTCAAGGATATGCATTGAGAAAACAATTGCAGCCCCTGCCCTGTTAACCCCTCTATGAGAGCATGTTGTCCCATGACGGTATTGAGGCTTGAAGATAATCAGGGTATCTGCTACATTCTCAACTGTAACACCCAGCGTGACATCAACAAAATTTCCCCCGGCTAAACGAGGCTCTACATCCACAGGAACATCACACCTCGTTTGCCAAGCCAGTGCATACTTGGCATAGCACTTGTCAACCTGTATCCCACTAAACACTGGATATAAGAAAGCTCGTATACAGTTCAAGGCTGTACCCACGCTGTATAGTTTGCAACCATGTATGCTTCGGGTGGTGCCCGATTTGCAAGGGAAAATGTTAAAACAAAACCATCCACTTCGACACCGTAGCCATTGCCTGCATATAATGGGACCAGCACTTGATGCAATTGTGAAAGAACAAATGTTTCTGGCATGCCAGCCAATCTAATCTGTTCCTGAAGTGCATCCATTACTTCCTTTGGTGCAACAGAGGTAAACAGGTTCCATGACAATGCAATAGCTCCAAGGGTTGGTCGGTCCTTCTTGAACTTTTCATCTGTAGACCAAGTCTTGTTTTTTTTTAAATTTTGCACAAAACCCCAGACACTGAGATGTCTTGGGTCTGAATTATAGCCAACCTGTACCATGGTACCAGGTTGGGCTGGCTGCCATTCCCATGTAAGCAAGCCATTCCCATGTGTTAATTGACAACTTACCTAAAATCCACGGCGATCATATACTGCCTCATCGATAGTATCATTGATGAATTGGAGTGCCTTGGTTGATCCACCAGATATGTTTCGTAAAACCGCAAGCTCAATAGCCCCTACAAATGTTTTCAGTGGATGTATTTTTAGTGCAACTTCACTCGTCGCGCAGAAGGCTGAGGCTGACGCAGAGAATGCAGCACGGGCTAGGCAGAAGGCTGAGGCTGCCGCGCAGAAGGCCGAGGAGGAAATCAACCAATTAAAGCGGCTGCTACAGATACCCGAGGCAAATAGCGCTTCATCGGGTCGTTAATGAGATATGCATAGGTTTCGTGACTAGCTCTGCCTGCTGTTTCCTTATGTTGAACTTCGATCTCACACAGATGCCCGTCTTCCCTTCGCTTTCATAATCCTTTACCGCGCTTTCATCTTCGTTGTCGTCCAAACTTGTTTTGTCGTTAGGTCCGCTGCCTTATCCCATATATCATGTACCAGCGAGATGTTGAATAATTGGAACGTTGGAATTATACCACTATCCCATTTTTGCATGCTTGAAAGCCGTTAGAGCAAAATGGAATCGTGCCCATTGCTGCAGAGGATACTTCACGCACGCCCGTTCCCGTGTTGCGGCATTGTAAAGGAACGGTGTCATTGGTCTACCAGTAGCGTTTCCTCTGGGTGAAGAGCCCAGCGAATGGCTGTGAGGAGTGCTGCGCTGTTTGAGGCAGGTCAGCTCAGCTGCCAGAGGATATGAGACAATTCGACTGCGGATGATTGCTTTAAGAGATCGTGTTTTGCCTCAAGTTCAGTCAAGATGACCCTTGCGATGATGGTAGCATGGGCCCTTCGAAATTCCGAGACGGAGATTTGAACGAATTTTATTCATAGGATTTGGAATTGCATTACTGGTGCGTTAGTCCCTTGAGTTTCGCTCACCTCCGGTCTATAATGTTATCCCATCGTGTCTGCCGATGTTTGGGGGAGGTAACATCTCTGGATGTTTGTGGGTACGGCGAACGGTCGACGAAGAAGCTAAGAGATATCTCTATCACCATTCCAGCTGAGTCGTGACAAAAGCTCCATGACAACCGTGTCAATTTCAGTCTCAGTGACGCAAATCCCAGAAAAAACTGTCGGCATTAAGCGTCTCCAGGAAAGTGTATACGTAATACCACAGCGAGAATTTCGAAGGCAATCAACGGCCAGTATGAAATGCAGAGGTATTGCAACGCTGTACAGCAAAAGAAAGAACACGCCTGAAGAATGGATACCAATCCGGCCTCGTCTTGGCAGGTTGAACCATCGTCATCGCGCGATTCGTAGCGGCAGAGCAAAGCTAGCAAGGAGCAGCGAGCAACAAACAGCGAGTATGTGAAGACAGATGCGTGGTAAGTCGCTCCCTCGCAGGTATAAATCCGGATCCGACTTTGTATACACGGCGTCGGGTCATCACGACAAGCAGATGAGCCGTCAGTAAGACTGAGTGTGTGGACTACGTGCGTATGACGCTAGGGAAACTGAGAGTGAACAGGATTCAACCTGACACTGGCAGACCAGTGTGGCGTGGTCTAGTTTCTCGTCCATCGTCAACAGCATCCTCCGAACCAGAAGGTATACAAGACAGGTATACGAACCAACGGGTTGCCAGCTCTACCTGATTCACAATGTCCTCAGCTTTCGCCATAAAGTTACAAGTACCCAGTTTAAGCAAGGCGCCCGGGCCAATGGGGCCACCTCATCACAAATTCTCGCAGTATTCAGAGACACGACATGGATCATTGGAAGACGCGAGAGTACATGATCCCTAGGACACCCACGGCGAGGAAGTAGAGAGAACGTCGAAAAGGATCGGAGGAAGGAGTGAACATTAGCGACGTGGGCCATTGTGGTGCCACACAGCGATGACCGATGTGGTGCCCCCCACCACCTTTCTTCCTCCATTGAAGCTGCTGAAGACCTGCTCCGGAAAAGAAATATGGGACGCCCTTGCTTCTCTGCGCTACATATATTTGCCGGAAGTTAGAGGATCCAGCCGTCGACGCCGCGGCGTTGGCTCGCATTCCCATCCAGCCGTCGCACACCAGAGGCTTGAGCCTTACCAGCTGAATCCAGAAAAGAAGAGCAACGCTCTCTCAGCGATTCGCTCTGACGCTTTTGAACGCTCGTTCGCTATCCAATGGCTCACGCGCTTCGTCTCACTCTTTTCCGAAGTTGGTGACGAATCGTCAGGCTCCTCCAGAGTCAGTTCACAGGCATTGGAAGAGGCGGCCTCCCTCCTTGCCATCTGTGCCGGAGCGGCTGCTTCGGGGAGTGTGACACGAACATTCACATTTCCGCTGCCGGATCGGGCACCCAAGCCCACTGTCGTTCCCGAATCATTTTCGTCGTCGACCCCCACGCATAATTCGTTCATCGGCGTTGATTCTCCCAAAACTGTGGAGGGAGGAATGGACGGATTCACCGTCTTACTCCGCGACGCCCCTCTTGAATCAAGCGATTTCTCCAGTGTTGGTGCCCAAACTTGGGGTGGCTCATGCATACTCGCAGAAATGATCGCTGAGGACCCTTCAAACTTCTCCATATTTTCGAGAGAGCAGCTGGGCACACTGCAGCCCCACGTCAATGCGCCCTTCCGAGCATTGGAACTGGGTGCAGGGACAGGTTTAGCGTCGTTGGTGCTCGGAAAGGTGTTGGAGCGAATCCGAAGCATGGATCGACAGTGCGAAGAGCCAATTTCGTTTGATACTCGTCCGGTGCCACTGGTTGTCGATGCGGTCTTTGCGACAGATTTTCATCCGTCCGTCCTCGCCAATCTACGATTCAACTTTGCCGTCAACTTCCCAGCTGCATCAATCAACTCCCAATCGCCTGTGGATAATGATAATAACACTGGGATATCGCATACTTCGTGTTGCGCCCCCAATATGGTTGTCCTACCGCTGGACTGGTCCGTGATCCATTCATTGACGCATCCTATCTCACACCCGGTGGGTAAAGAGACATTTGAGAGTTCGGCACAAGACACCAAATGGCCGAACGATGCTGATGCGCTTTTCCAGTCTCGGCCTCAAACCTCACATCCAGTGTTAGATCAGACTGACCTTATCCGTGATCAACAGCAGGTTCTCGCTAATAACGCTGACATCCTGACCTCAGCCACACCTTCTTCGACTTCTTCGATCGCACCTCAGTTGGACATACCCTTTGACGTTATTATTGGAGCAGATATCATTTACGAGCATTCACACGCACTCTGGGTCCGTGCCTGCGTCGAGCGATTTTTGAGGAAACATACGAGACCTTCGTCACAAGCTGATGAGTATACCATCCAAGCCCCTGCCACAGCTCTTCCAGGACATTCTTACCAAAGTGATACATCGCCCTTGCGCACGAACCAGCGCCCAATACCCGCACTCTTCCATCTCATTATCCCCCTCAGGCGTACACATGCCGTCGAATCGCGTTCTGTGGAAGAGGTTTTTCGACTCGCTGCAGATATCATTTCGTCACGTAAGCTGAGTCAACGTGCTAATGCACCCCCACAGTCCTCCAATATTTGCGACACTGGCGATCACACTAACATTCTCCGTCCTTCGGCTGAAGCTATGTCCCCATATGCTGACGCTGCCATGAAACCTATACCTCTGGAAGTGGCTATCATCAGCCAGGAAGATATTCTGTGCGATGCTTACAGTGACTGTGACACGGAAGAGGAGGTGGTGTATCGATACTATCGGATTGGGTGGGTTTAGACACTGGCAGATTTATTTGACTCCCCCAAATCTGGAGATGTCAGACTCGCCCACTTTTCCGATATCCGAGCATCAGTCCAAGGATGTGAGCGCCGGGATCATGTGTGCCCCCTCCAGCTGGCCTAGGAGTGAATGTACGTGCAAGTATATATTTAAGCAAGCGCACTTATAATACTATGATAACAATGCTTGTGGCTTGATTTTGCTTTCAGCAACTCATGTAAATATATGCATAGTATAAGTATATTTATACGTACGTGTCGCAATGGGTGTCGCAATGGTATACAACTGCGACGAAGTGGAGCTAGGACTTAAGAATATAATGAGTAGGATTGCCAGAGCGAACTTTATTATCATCGCCGTGAGGAATTAATTGTACCTGATCTATCACAGACTCTCACATCACATGACTCTATCGCTGAAGAGAAATAACGGCTCGGGTGAGCATCCCTGATCGAGGTTCTTCAACCAACTGGGAGAACGAACCATCATGACCATGCATAATTTCGCTCAGGTGTCAGAGGATAATTATATGTGGGGGGAGGTGAGCTGATGTCTGGAGTGGACGGGTAAAACACGTACGTGGAATGCCGTGAAAGATGGATGAAAGGACGGGGCGAGTGGCGACATGTGCGCACCATGCAAAGACGACAATGTCGTGGCTTGTTGTCCTTGTCCGTGTCTATGTCCGTGTCCGTCATGGGCGGTGTGCTGTTTATCTTAGTTTGGCGGCCACGCTCTCTTCACTCAGAATCCGTCGATCACCCAATGCAAGGAACCATCACGACATTCAATGGAACAGTGTGACGTGTTACACAACTTTCCAATATAATTATCGTATGACTGCAAAGCACCATACTAAGTTAAAAAACTGCGACCACGTCGCATCGATCCCCCCTCAGTCGGGCCACCGGGAACAGATCTACATCGGCAGACAGCTGATACACCGAATGCACCATCTCACGGATACCATGTCGTCATGCCCCATGTCTTAACCAGTCTTCGTCCTCGGCCAAGCTCTTTCACTACATCCATGACGCCGAATTATGAGCTTTCTCGCGTTTCCATATCAGAAATTACAGTATGACGTGACGCCTCTACTGAGACTATCTATGATTGTCATAGAATCAAATCTTCGTGCACAGGCAGGGGCTGGAACTTGCAATTTTAGGTCATAATCCCTTCCGCTTCCTCGTGGTCATCTTTTCCCATCCTCATACATCTCACGGTGTGAGGTGGCGGTGTGGAACGATGCCATCCATCGGTCGTCTTCGTCATACGAGGTGAGCTTGTCACGGTTTGCTTTCATTGTTCTGCTGACGCTCACTCACTTACCTGCCGCTCGACCTCAAATTTCTGGAAAGGAAGACCTTTCTGAATCACTTCCAGCCTATGTCAGTCCGATGTAATCAACAGTAGGCCGAGAATATTCAGGCGGCTAACCATTTATGATGCTTCTGCATTGCCTTAGCTGAATTGGTTCTATCAGCCAGGCTGACAGGTGTAATTTTCTCGATGGGCACTCACTCGCCAGTGGACCCTAGCGCAACTCGAATGGCCTAGTGTGTACGTGCGTGCACCAGGTCACATTGCGAGTGATTCTTGATATTTCAAGGGAACCCGTGAGGCTTAGCGATTGAAAGGCATCCGCAGCCAGTTCAATTCATGCATGGCTGCACTCCGGCAGGCAGGCTGCAGCTATGCATGAATTGAACTGGCTGCGGATGCAGGAAACATACCTGTGTTTGGTTAGGGAGAGCGGATTACGAAAACGTGCAAAAGACGTGTTTGTCTTAAAGCAGCGGTCCAATAGAGATCCTGAAGCTTGATGTGCCAATTCCTGTGCAGGATGCTATGCGGCGAGCTAGTAATAGTACGCATAAGTAATCCAGCTGAGACCGAGGCTGAGGCGTATCATGCCATGTGTAAACCTGGCACCCTGCTATTCTTTCCCATTCACATTATGCGACTTAGAAGATGGCTGTACCGCTTGGGTACGGCGCTACGCGGCCATATGATATTACTTACTATACATGGCATGACTCGTCAGGAACCTAGCTTGGAAAATAGTATATACTATTACAGACAATTCGTACGACGATACTTAACTCACGACGTACGAACAAGTTGAAAGGAGAAGGCGATCAAGGGGCCGAGAACGAAACTGGACACCAAGGGAAATGAATCCCAACGTACCGGCGACTCGAAATGAAGTGATTTGCGCGGCAGACGGCAGTTTCTCCCGTTATAGGTACCAACACGTGTTTTCCACGTTTTCATCATCCGGGGAGCGTCTGTTGCACGAGGTTCAAAGAGTCGACAACCTCGAGGCTGCTGGTCAATACGTTCAATATCTTTTATAACAAGCAAATACTCTCTCAAAATGCTCTATCATCTGCTGAACCAGGTTCACCGCTTTATCAACAAAGTCTCCTACTCCCTATTCATGGACGACCGTCGGGAAAAACCTCACGTCTTGTTCGAGAATGCGTCGCTAACCGAGATGCCTATCCAGGCAGCCATAATCAATCCCGTTGTCCAAAACTCGGTCAACGTCGTTGTGGCTGAAGTGCAATTCAGAAAGATGCCGTCAGCACCTTTTCACGAATTCCTCATCTTCAAAGTTGAGGATTCCACTGATTTTCGCACCGGAACCATCGCGGTAGACCGATACGTAGGGGAAGTTAGTGACGACGAGTTATGGCGCCGTGCCATCCCTGCCGACAGCGACGATCCGGAGCTGACATATTTGACCACCCCCCCTTCTACCTACCGCGAGAATACTATTATCGATAGGCCCCCTCCAAGTGTAGCCGGCCAGGGTCTACTTTCACTTTCGAGCGCGGCTGCGAGCTCGTCTTCAATCGCTGCGTCAATCGCTGCTTCGAGCGCTGCTTCGAACGCGGCTTCCGAACAATCAATGGCAGGTTCAATGAAATTGGCGTCTTCAGTGATCCCTGACAAACCTGCGCTGGACCGTCTTACGTTTGTCAACTTACCCATTGAACGTTATGCGAAGGAGTATAGGAAGGGCAGTTTTGTATGCAAGAGATTCACGGGTGGGACGCGGAGACTCACCGTGGCCGAACTACTGATTTTGGTCCACGCCGTACATCAGCAAAATCGATCGTACCATCTCCTGCAATACCAGTGTTATTGGTTTGCGGAAGTACTCTATAATGCCGCGATGGAGAGGTGCGGTAAAGTAGATGAGACGATTCGAAAGTCTGCCATGTCACCAGGCAATTTCGGGATCGTGCATGTCATACGCCACAGGTCTTCCACGCACCGGGAGGTAATTCAGAGGCATGAGGAGGCGTGGGTGACCGTCAACCAGAGACTTGAGGCTCTAGCCCTCGTGAGTTTTGACTTTGACTCTGTATGTGTTCGTTTGTCTGAAGGAGAGGTTACGAAACAGTATAATCAAACTTTGCAAGAAGAAAGAGAAGGCCGGCGGAAGGCTGAGGCTGTCGCGCAGAATCAAGCACGGCTAGGCAGAAGGCTGAGGCTGTCGCAGAGAATGAAGCACGGGCTAGGCAGAAGGCTGAGGCTGCCGCAAAGAAGGCCGAGGAGGAAAATGAAGAGTTGAAACGGCTGCTCCAGGTGTACAAGGGCAATGGCACTTCATCGGGTCGTTAATGAGATATGCGTAGGTTTCTTGACTAGCGCTGCCTGCTGTTTCCTTACGTTGATCTTCGATCTCACACAGATGCCCGTCTTCCCTTCGCTTTCATAATGCTTTACCGCGCTGTCATCTTCGTTGTCGTCCAAACTTGTTTTGTCGTTAGGTCCGCTGTCTTGCCCGATATATCATGTCCTATCGAGACTGTTGAATAATTGGGACGTTGGAATTATACCACTATCCCATTTTTGCATGCTTGAAAGCCGTTAGAGCAAAATGGAATCGTGCCCATTGCTGCAGAGGATACTTCACGCACGCCCGTTCCCGTGTTGCGGCATTGCAAAGGAACGGCGTCATTGGTCTACCAGTAGCGTTTCATCTGGGTGAAGAGCCCAGCGAATGGCTATGTGAGGAGTGCTGAGCTGTTTGAGGCTGGTCAGTTCAGCTGCCAGAGGATATGAGACAATTCGACCAAGGATAGTTGCTTTAAGAGATCGTGTTTTGCCTCAAGTTCAGTCAAGATGACCCTTGCGATGATGGTAGCATGGGCCCTTCGAAATTCCGAGAGGGGGATTTGAACGGATTTTATTCATAGGATTTGGAATTCGTATTACTGGTGCGTTAGTCCATCAACCATCCCTTGAGTTTCGCTCACCGCCGGTCTATAATGTATCCCATCGTGCCTGCCGATGTTTGGGGGAGGTAACATTTTTGGATGTTTGTTGGTCACAGCGAACAGGCGGTGAAGAAGCTAAGAGATATCTGCATCACCATTCCAAGCTGAGTCGTGACAAAAGCTCCCCGACAAGCGTGTCAATGTCATTTTCAGTGACGCAAGTCCCAGACTTTGTAAAGAAAACTGTCAGCATTAAGCCTCTCCAGGAAATGTGTATACGTAGTACCACAGCGAGAATTTCGAAGGCAATCAAAGGCCAGTATGAACTGCAGAGGTTTTGCACCACTGTGCAACAAAAGAAAAAATACGCCTGAGGAATGGATACCAATCCGGCCTCGTCCTGGCAGGTTCAATCATCGTCTTCGAGCGATTCGTAGAAGCAGAGCGAAGCTAGCAAGGAGCAGCGAGCAACAAACAGCGCGTATGTGAAGACAGATGTGTGGTAAGTCGCTCCCTCGCAGGTATAGATCCGGATCCGACTTTGGATACACGGCGTCGAGTCGTCACGACAAGCAGGTGAGGCATGAGTAAGGCTGAGTGTGTGGAGTATGTGCCTATGACGCTAGGGAAACTGAGAGTGAACAGGATTCAACTTGACACTGGCAGACCAGTGTGACGTGGTCGAGTTTCTCGTCAATCGTCAACAGCATCTTCCGCTAGAACCAGAAGGTATACAAGACAGGCATACGAACCAACGGGTTGCCAGCTCTACCTGATTCACAATGTCCTCAGCTTTCACCATAAAGGTATAAGTACCCAGTTTAAGCAAGGCGCCCGGGCCAATGGGGCCACCTCATCACCAATTTGCGCAGTATTGGGAGACACGACATGGATCATTGGAATACGCGAGAATACATGATCCCTAGGACACCCATGGCGAGGAAGTAGAGAAACCGTCGAAAAAGATCGGAGGAAGTGAACATTGCCGGCGTGGGTCATATTGTGGGTGGTGCCACACACCGATGACCGATGTGGTGCCTCCCACGACCTTTCTTCCTCCCTTGAAGCTGCTCAAGGCTTGCTCCGAGAAAGACATATGGGAAGTCCTTGCTTTTGCTTCCAAGCGCTACATATATTTGCCGGAAGTTAGAGGATCCAGTCGTCGACGCCATAGCGTTGGCTCGCATTCCTATAGTGATCCGGCCGTCGCACACCAGAGGCTCGACCCTTACCAGCTGAAGGCAGAAAAACAGAGCAACGATCTCTCAGCGATTCGCGGTAGCGCTTTTGAACGCTCGTTCGCTGTCCAATGGCTCACGCGCTTCGTCTCACTCTTTTCCGAAGTTGGTGACGAATCGTCAGGCTCCTCCAGAGTCAGTCACAGACATTGGAAGAGGCAGCCTCGCTCCTTGCCATCTGTGCCGGAGCGGCTGCTTCGGGGATAGGGCACCCAAGCCCACTGTCGTTCCCGACTCATATTCGTCGTCGACGCCCACGCACAATTCATTCAACAGCGTTGATTCGCCCAACACTGTGGATGAAGGGATGGACGAATTCACTGTTATACTCCGCGACGCCCCTCTTGAATCAAGCGATTTCTCCAGCGTGGGCGCCCAGACTTGGGGTGCCTCATGCATACTCGCAGAAATGATCGCTGAGAACCCCTCAAGCTTCTCTATATTTTCGAGAGAGCAGCTAGGCACATTGCACCCTCACGTCAATGCGCCCTTCCGAGCATTGGAACTGGGTGCAGGAACAGGTTTGACGTCGTTGGTGCTCGGAAAGGTGTTGGAGCGAATCCGAAGCATGGATCGACAGTGTACAGAGCCAGTTTCGTTTGATACTTGTCGGGTGCCGCTGCTTGTCGATACGGTCTTTGCGACAGATTTTCATCCGTCCGTCCTCGCCAATCTACGATTCAACTTTGCTGTCAATTTCCCAGCTGCATCAGTCAATTCCCAATCGAATAGTAACATTGGGACATCGCATAGTTCGTGTTGCGCCCCCAATATGGTTGTCCTACCGCTGGACTGGTCCGTGATTCACTCGTTGGCGCATCCTATCTCAAACCCGGTAGGTAAAGAGACATCTGAGAGTTCGGCGCAAGACAACAAATGGCCGAACGATGCTGATGCGCTTTGCCAGTCTCGGCCTCAAATCTCGAATCCAGTGTTAGATCAGACTGACCTTATCCGTGATCGACAGCAGGTTCTCGCTAATAACGCTGACATCCTGACCTCAGCCACACCTTCTTCGACTTCTTCGATCGCACCTCAGTTGGACATACCCTTTGACGTTATTATTGGAGCAGATATCATTTACGAACATTCACTCGCACTCTGGGTCCGTGCCTGCGTCGAGCGATTTTTGAGGAAACATACGAGACCTTCGTCACAAGCTGATGAGTATACCATCCGGGCACCTGCCGCAGCTCTTCCAGGACATTCTTACCAAAGTGATACGTCGCCCTTGCGCACGGACCAGCGGCCAATACCCACACTTTTCCATCTCATTATCCCCCTCAGGCGTACACATGCCGTCGAATCCCGTTCTGTGGAAGAGGTTTTTCGACTCGCTGCAGATATGTAAGCTGAGTCAACATGGTAATATACCGCCACAGTCAGCCAATATTTGCGACACTGGTGATCACACTGACATTCTCCGTCCTTCGGCTGAAGCTATGTCCCCATACGCTGACGCTGCCATGGAACTATCCCTCTGGAAGTGGCTATCATCAGCCAGGAAGATATTCTGTGCGATGCTTACAGTGACTGTGACACGGAAGAGGAGGTGGTGTATCGATACTATCGGATTGGGTGGGTTTAGACACTGGCAGATTTATTTGACTACCCCAAATCTAGAGATGTCAGACTCGCCCACTTTTCCAATATCCGAGCATCAGTCCAAGGATATGAGCGCCGGGATCATGTGTGCCGCCTCCAGCTGGCCTAGGAGTAAATGTGCAAGTATATATTTAAGTGAGCGCACTTATAATACTATGATAATAATACTTGTGACTTGGTTTTGCTTTCAGTAACTCATGTAAATATATGCATAGTATAAGTATATTTATACGTACGTGCCGCAATGGTATACCACTGCGACGAAGTGGAGCTAGGACTTACGAATATAATGAGTAGGATTGCCAGAGCGAACTTTATTATCATCGGGGTGAGGAATTGTACCTGATCTATCACAGACTCTCACATTACATGACGCTATCGCTGAAAAGAAATAACGGCTCGGGTGAGCATCCCTGATCGAGGTTCTTCAACCAACTGGGAGAACGAACCATCATGACCATGCATAATTTCGCTCAGGTGTCAGAGGATAATTATATGTGGGGGCCGGGAGGTGAACTGACGTCTGGAGTGGACGGGTAAAACACGTGGGCCGTGAAAGATGAAGGAGTGGATGAAAGGACAGGGCGAGTGGCGATATGTGCGTACCATGCAAAGACGACATTAATGTCGTGGCTTGTTGTCCGTGTCCGTGTCTGTGTGTTGTCCGTGTCCGTGTCTGTGTCCGTGTCCGTCGTGCTGTTGTAACTGCCGAGTCAGGGTCGATACGCTCTAGAATACTTATCTACGACTGATAAATTTGACTTGAGGCAGAGTGGAGATGTTTAATACATTCCACGCTTTCTTTGCCTGGTGCGCACGCCATTCCGTAGCAACTACACAGCGCCGCAAACGCCTGCATCCCCGCCGCCCGATACGTGTCATTGTGACAACCAGCACGCCCGGGTCCAAAAACGTCAGCAGGGGCGGCGCGTCCGTCCGCGTCCGCGCTTACACATGTTGGCGGAACTCCAGTCCTTTGTCTGCGCGAGTGCGACGCGTCATTGCACCGAAGTGCCGCCCGGATCTCTAGACCCCAACAGATTAGCAACCATAAGTTGCTGTTACCTTAGTGACAAATACGCACGGATGCCAATCTAGGGTATTTTCCATGTCATCCCTACCGACCATCCATTACCAAACTACAGTCTGGTAAATTAAGGCCTCGGGGGCGCCACATGGGGGTCAAATTTCGTGATAGCTCGTACAACATTCCTCGTATGATGCCTGGTTGCCACTCAACGCTTCCACTAGATTGCAAGCAGATGTTGTAAGGAGTCGTTAAGCCCGGGGATTCGCTTAATTATACCCCCCGCATATATGCGCTGGGGAATACTTATACTGACGATCGATACGTGAGGCCGGGGCTCAGGTGCACATATGACAATGGACGGGCACAGAAAATGGTTCGAAGGCTAGAGTAATGAAGATGAGGTATGAGAACTCACCAGTGGCGCCTAAGTCCTCTGCTAGTCGAAGATGGAAATCTCCAAGAGAAGGCTTAAGACGATGACCACAGCGAGGTTAAATTTGCACAAGATGAACGACGTATGATAATTGAACTGGGGAATATACATGCGAATGTAAACTACTTATATTGAATGTTCGCAAGGTATTAGCGAATAGGAAAGAGGCCGTTGTGAGTTAGGGCCGGATAGGGGTGCGCAGTCATGATACTAAGTAGATGGAATAAACATACAATAGAGTGAGGGGAGAATGCGAACATGAAACGACAGAGGGTAAAGGGGGCGAAGGCACTTATGGACAAAACCATGTCTTGGGACCCACATACATGCTACCCTGCACGGACTCTTCGTTTACTGGGTTGATCCCGCACGACCTATGGAAGGGACGTCCTGCGAACACACTTTGGCCATACGAACACCAATGGGGTTGGATTAAGAAGATGATGGGGTTAATGATGGACCATCATGCCGGATGACTGGTATCGATCATATTTGATGGCATGCCTGCTGGCGAAATGCCGAGGAGCGAATAGCGGTTCGGAGAATGGGGCGAAGAGCGAGTAGAGTGGACGTGGAGAGGGAGTGGTTGGTGGGTGCGGCGAACTCTGGCGAAGATGCTAGGGAGTGACGAGGGGGAACATAGAGGTAGCGCAGTAGGAGAAATAAACCGGTCATGACAGTACCCCCCTCCTAGCTTCGGAGTCCAACGACGCTGCGTCCTATGGTGGGGCGGAACCGTTAAAGACGTAATGGGTCCCCCGATGGGATCTCTGAAGCCTGGGCCCTGCGTAGCTGCGTGGTCCGTGCACGACTTCTTTTTCTGTTTAAAAACGCGGCGCGGAACGGGGTTATGGGGCCCAACTAAGCACCCCTGCCGAGAGTACTGCCCCTATGACGACACCTGGGTACTCAGCTCTCCTTGATTGATCGCAGGTCGTGTTGAGGGTTAGGCCGGAGCTTCGGGGGGAGTCACGAGGGGATGTGGAGCAGTGGTTGGTCGATGCGGTAGGAGTCCAAGTGAGTACTGGCCTGTTTCTTTAGTAGCTTTCGTTCGCTTAATGATGAGGTCTAGGAGGAGCTTCGGAAAATGCTGCAGGCCGAGGAGGTGGTCGACCAAACGTTCGAACGACCGTCCGAAGTAGACGAGCTGGCAGGGGAGATTCAGAAAACGAGGGTGTGGTTGGAGAGCTCGGCATCGACATTGGAATTGGTACCCGCAGAAGCGGATATTGATTCGACTCTGGCTCCGATCTTTTCGCTGACGTCGAAGGGGTGCGAAGGAAGGGAGGTGACTAGGGAGGACCTGGAAGGTATGGTTTTCTCCTGTGTTCTTGTGACGACCATGCTAACTTGGTGATGCAATCGGTGGAGTCCCCTACTCTGATTCGCAGTCGGCCGGGGGTATGCCTGGGTCGGCAAAAGCTGCAGAGCCTGTCAGGGTGAGGCGACTGCGCATCTGCTTCGCTCCTGATGGGGAAGGTAAGAGGGCATGGATAGCAAGGGGTATGGTCAGGACTATGGCCAAGTATGATGCACAACCCTCGAGTACCCTTACTGGCCATCAAGGGGGGGGGGGCGAAGAGGTTGATGGGGAGCTCGGAGCGTCTGAAGAGGCGTCGGTTGCAGGCATAGAATGAGTCGAAAGGAGTTGGGTGAGGATTGCGAGGAGATTAATTAAGGGAGTTGAATCTATAGGTAGAATGTGAACAGAGTATCATTTTCTTGGGGTTTGGTAAATGTCTAAGCCTTGGGTTTCTGGGGGTACTTCGCATGGAATTCGGCGAGTCTGCGAGCAGAATTAGTAACATTCGAAGAGGGTTCCCAAGACGTAGCGTCGGGAGTGTGTTCGTATCCCTTCCACTCCACTAGGTATTCCAATCGCTTCCGGTGAATGCGACTATCGAGGATCTTCGTGATCTCGTACTCGTCGGCGGAGTCAATCTCGATAGGAGGTGGGGGATCTGCATATCGACCTGGGATGGTAGATGTCGTGGTGGGTTCGAGAAGGGATACATGAAACACAGGGTGGATCTGGGGAAGGTCCAGTGGTAAGCCCAAGCGAAACGCATGAGAATATATTTTAGCCGTGATAGGATATGGGCCAAGTCTTCGGTGGTCGATTTTCTTTGAAGGTCGTTTTGTGCGAATATTTCGCGAGTCGAGCCATACTCTGTTGCCGACCTGAAACTCAGGGATCGGAATGCGGTGAGTGGTTGTGGCTGAAGTGTACTGGATAATTGATTTTTTGATTTGATCTCGAAGGTATTGGTGAAGGTCCTTGAGGTCTGCCGACTGGCAATATGCGTCCTCGGAAGCGACCGAAGTGAGCGATACTTCGAGCTTTGGATGGAAACCTTTGTTGGCGAAGAAGGGTGTGACCGGGGTCGCCGAATGGGCTGTGTTGTTGTAAGCGAATTTGGCGAGAGGCAAGAGGTCGACCCAATTGTCCTGCTGATAGTTGATATAGACTCGGAGATACTGTTCGAGGATTTGGTTGACTCGTTCAGTCTGTCCATCAGTTTGTGGGTGGTAGGCTGTAGAAATGTTGCCTTTGATGCGGAGGATTTTGCAGAGAGAGGTCCAGAATCGGGATGTGAAGTGCTTCCCTCGATCGGAGATGATGTCGCTGGGGCTACCGTGTTTAGCGAATACGTGTCGAAGGAAGAGCATGGCGACGTCTCCCGAATCGATGTCTGAGAATGTCAGAATGAACAGGGCCATCTTCGTTAACCTGTCGACAATGACAAGGATCATATCGTGTCCATCCGACGGTGGGAGCCCTTCGATGAAGTCCATGGAGATCGAATCCCAAGGTCGTTGGCTGATGGGTAGAAAGCGGAGTGGACTGAAGGGTTTGTGATGAATGGATTTAGCGTGGCGACACTTGGAACAGGAGCCGATATAGTTGGTGACGAAGGTGGACATGTTCGGCCAATGATACTGTCTCCGAATGTTCTTCATCGTTTTGCTGATCCCTGGGTGGCCTGCTAACTGATGATCATGCAGCGAGCGAAGGATGTCCAAGCGAATATCATTATGATCGGGGACATACGTTCGCTGTTTGTATAACAGCGTTTTGCCATCCTCTCCAAGTGACCAGTGGTCTGACTTCTCATTCGAAGGGGTGATTGCCAATGACTGAGACTGAAGATGAGTAATCTGGGCTGAGGACAAGGGATCGGTCAACTGGCCCTGTTGGATGGATGTCAACAGTGATGCAGAGTCAAGGATGATGGTGCGAATGAGTTGCCCGGTTTTAAACATCGACTGGAAGTTGTGGGGATTCGCCAATGCGTAAGCACCATCCCCCCCTTTTGGGTACACGTCGCCCCGACGGGTCAACGCATCCGGCTTTGTGCCAAGTCGCCCAGCTCGGTAGCGAATGATATAGTTGAACCCTGACAAGTGTTCAGACCAACTGACCTGTCGTCGGGTCAGCTGTTTTGTAGTTGCGAAGTACTCAAGGTTCTTGTGGTCGGAGAGGACGAGGATGACGTGGGATGCCCCTTCGAGGTAGTTTCGCCATTGCTTGAAGGCACAAAAGATGGCGAGAAGCTCCTTGTCATAGATCTCGTAGTTCATTTTGGCAGGTGCCATTCCTTGCGAATAGACGGCGATCGGGTGGATATCACCATTGGAGGGGGTGATCTGGGAGATGATGGCAGCGATGGCGTAGTCGGAGGCGTCCGACTCGATGACGATCGGGTTACTCGGGTCAAAGTGGATGAGGACTGGGGCCTGTGAGAATGCAGCCTTGAGTGCTTCGAAAGCCTCCTGCTGCTTCGCGTCCCAGGCAAATGGAGTATCCTTTCTGGTCAGGCGAGTGAGTGGCAGGACAATGTCTGAGAACGAAATGATGAATCTTCTGTAAAAGTTCGCAAAGCCTAGGAACGATTGGACTTCGCGAACGTTCGTCGGTACAGGCCACTTTGTGATTGCAGCTGTCTTTTCGATGTCCATAGACACCCCAGCAGGAGAGATGATGAATCCGAGAAACTCAACCCAGTTCGAATGGAAGAGGCACTTCTTGGGCTTTATGAAGAGGTTGTGTTTCCGAAGACGGGCGAGGACCATTCGGACATGCTCTAAGTGGTCTTCCCTGTTTTTGGAGAAGATAAGGATGTCGTCGAGGTAGACTACAGCGAAGACGTCAGCCATGTCTTGGAAGATGTCATTCATGAAGTGTTGGAACGTCGCCGGAGTGTTCGTTAATCCGAACGGCATGACAAGATATTCGAAGGACCCATATTGAGTTCGGAAGGCTGTCTTCCACTCTTGGCCAGAGGCGATCCGAACATTATTGAACCCGGCGTGAAGGTTGAATTTGGTATAGACGTTCGCACTTTTGAGTTGGTCAGTAAGGCTCCGAATCAGTGGGATAGGGTACTTGTTCTTTTGTGTGATATGATTCAGCCCTCGATAGTCCACACACATTCGCAGTGTACCATCCTTCTTTTTCGCGAAGACAACAGGGGCGCCACCGGGTGATTGGAAGGAGCGGATAAATCCCTTGCCAAGCATGTCTTCGAGATATTCGCGGAGAGCCTCTCATTCGCTGTTCGAGAGTGGGTATATGGGGCCGTGAGGTGGTGTGCCATTGTTCTCGATTTCGATGGTGTGGTCATAAGGGCGATGGGGGGCAGGTCTTTGGCTTTAGCACGCGAAAAGATATCGAAGAAGTCGTGGTACTCCTCTGGTACCACAGCCCTGAACATTTATAACTTGTCCTTCGGTAGAGGGTTCTCGTGGAGGAGTGTGGTCGGGGCTGGTGCATTGCCTACAGCGCGAAGCGAAGTCGGCTCAGGGATGGAAGGGTGCATGTTTAACATGAAGGTTTCTTCTTCACCAAGTTTCATGATTAGCTCGAAGGCGGCTGTGCTGATTAGGGTTATATGCGGCGTTACCCTCCTCGTTGGAGGTGGATCAGGAGGTGAAGAATGGAATGGGAGGTGGTCATCGATCAGTAATTCTGTACATGGTGTACAGGGATGAGAATGACTTGGAATGGGCTCTGTTTTTGGTCGAATAGGTTCGGTTTCTATTATGGGTTCTTTCGTGACTGAAAATGGACGAATGAAATTGTTAGGAAGTGATATAGAGGGCTCAGAGGAGTGATTCTCGATCGGCTTGGTTGAGAGAAGTAAGGGTTTGCCATCCACATTGAATGTCTGTTCGTAACCAGAAAGATTCGAAATAGGAGTGGGCGAAGAAGCGACATCCGGTGAAAGGACCGGGACGTAGGAGAGTGGTCCAATCGCTGTGTTCGGGATGTAACCCAAGGATGGCGGGGATGGATGCGAACCAGGGACTGGCAGTGGCGATGTCATTGATGCAGTGTGGAGTTCGGGGATACTGTTGAAGATAGCCGGCGGGGAAATCATCGTACAGGCCATAGCCACCATCATACGTGGGAGCATGAAACCGGTGCCGGAAGGAAAGGTAATTGAGAGGGAGCCCCAATCGATCGTGGGTTTTGTAGAGCGAATCCACGGAAGCCCAAGAATGATTGCGGCTGAAGGGTGTAACTTTGTGACAAGTAGCGAAACGTCCTGCGAAGAGGAGTCGCTGAAAGTGAGACTAGTATCTAGGTATTTGCGAATGAAACCAGCAGTGGCTGGCTTTCCGTCAAAAAGGGAGAGAGCGATCGGCGAACGGAGTGATGTACATGCGAAACCAGGACAAGAGGAAAAGGAGCTATCAATGAAATTGGAAGTGGCACCAGAGCCAATGAGAGTAGGGATTGAGTTAGAGAGACCGGAAAGGTGTACATGGATGATGACGGACGAATCGGAATGGGAGCTAATAGAGGCGAATAAACACGCTGGTGGTACAGAGTCGATAGGGCTGGCATTCGGAGGTGTAGGATGGTCATCGGCAAGAGTTGCGGAGAATGAGTCAGAGTCTAATAGAAGAGATGATCCAGGTCCACCAAGTAGGGCAGAAAGCTGTGCGAAGGATTGGTATGGGGGAGGGCAACCCATGAAGGGGTAAGGCTATCCCACGAATAAACGAAGCTCAGGCCCTCCAGGCGAGGCAGGATCGAATAGGTGTGGCGTAGAGTGCGCGTGAAAAAAGGTGATGAATGGATAGAGTGAATGCTTTGACTGTAGCTGTGAGTTCAATTATACTGTCAAGATTGGTTTTTAGGCGTTAATATTGTGTATTAGTGAACACAGCGAATGCCCGAATAACTTGTGCGAATAAGTATGCCGTCTGGCGAATAGGTGAACCAATGAATGTTCACAAGAGGGTTGCCCGAATGGGGCTCACCCTATCTACAGTCGTAGCGAAATAGCCCGTGGCACTTGACGATGCAACATGCAAGGTGTCACGGACGGGCTGTCTAAGTAGCGACAATCCCTTCGCCGGTGAAGGTGCTCCTTCGGAGCCCTTCGCCGACAGCACAGAAAATAGTTCGAAGGCTAAGGTAACAAAGATTAAGTATGAGAACTCACCAGTGATGCCTAAGTCCTCTTCTGGTCGAAGATAGAAATCTACAGGAGTGTAAAGATGTCTATCTTAAGCCTTAAGCCACAAGAGCATGACAGAACTTGACCAATGAGTGGTATTCTGATGCTACATAGTGACAGTGTAAGGGTAAGATGCGATGGGAACCGCTGACAGGTTCCCACGCATAAACTATACAGTGGGTCCCTAAGGGGCCCACTGGGATTATGTAATAACTAGTATACATGTATGGTATCTAGGTTATTTACACCCTCCTCCTCTATAGACAACTATAGGGGACCAACTATGACTCATAGAGGTCATCCATGATGGAGTCCTCTAATGTTTCCGATACGATGACATCGTCATCGTACCGGTGGAGCACGTGACTCCTCCGGGGCACCTCGCATCCCGGGGGTGGTTGGGTGAGTCTATTCTGCCTCACCACTAGCGGTGGTTTCCACTTGGGTGATGGGGCCTGCATCCTTGCGGAGCATAGCCTCGACGGCCGGATCCTCAGTCTGGGGAGGGGGCCGGAAGCGTGCCAGGTCCTGATCGAGCTGAGCATGGGTGAGAGATCGTGGCACTGCGGCCCTCACGTGGCTGGTCTCGAGGACCTTTTGTTGGCCCTCATGAGCGGCGGCACTAAATGCCGTGCCGGTGAGGCTGCATTGAACATAGTGTTCAATGTGTGTTACTCGCTCGCTCGGGTCCCCAGGGTAGCGGGCCAGCCATCGTGTGATCTCGGTGAGTGGGATGTTGGGCCAGCTTGGCCCCCCACCGGGTATGGGCCCGTGATGGAGAGCCGCAGGCTGGTGCTCTGCAGTGTCAGGCATTCCCTGGCATCGACGAAGTTCGACCATTGGTCGGTCGAGCCGAACAAGTCGAGAAGTCTCGACTTGAGAGGTGATGCGACCCCTTTAACATGGGGCCAAGGGCCTTCAACCACATCCAGACATCCATGTCGTCTAGGTTGAAGGTTCCATCCGCATTATCACGGATGGCAGACGGGATTCCTTCGGGGTTGTGTATCCAACCCCTTAGGATGGTGGCGATGTCGTGTGGGGTACCACCCGCTATCACGAGACAATCCCTTTTGGGATTGCGAGCGTGTTGTTTGCGCTTGATGCGTTTGAACATGCCAATCATCTCGCGTGTGCACGCGAGTTGCGACATTTCTTTCGCCCGCGCTAGGAGCTCAACAAAGCGTGGGTCCTCGAGCGGGCAGACGTCGTACCATTGAGTACGACGCTGCTGGGCCTTCCCTACTGGTCGTTGTAGGAGGCCTGTCTCAGAGATCGGTGGGTCTCCGAGTGGTATGACCATCCCCTCCCCCGGGTAGGGAGGGTGAACTGTCCCCGCCGGTGGAGGCAGGACCATGTGAGGCCTGATGTACTGGGCCTCGACCAGTGCTACCTGCTGTTGTAGGGTAGGGTCATTGATCGTGTGCGGCGGTGACGCCACAAGGTATGCGCCGATTGCGCTTTCCCTCGCAATGGCTAACCCATTGACGGTGTTGGGGGTCCCGCGCAATTTCTTGCACTTCTTTTTCGGCTGCTCTGCCAGCCGCTGTGGCCTCCCCGGGTCATACGTCTTCCAGATGGAGGAGTCGGACTCCCATCCGTCTGGGACGCCATACGCAGCATCGGAAGGCGTGCTCTGCCCCTCTCTCTCGTCGTTGTCGGGGTCGGCACCAATAATCGGGATGCTAGTCCCGATGTTGCACGTGCCGGCAAGGGTGCCATCGTGCGAGGTGATGATGGCCTGGCCACTGGGTCCCTGGCCGGGTCATGGTGCGGCCTTTTTGAGGTTGCGTGGGTAAATGTGAGCTGCAGCTGCGCTGCGCTCAGCTGCTGCTCCAGTTCTTTTATTTTGCCGCGCTCAGCTTCGTGTGCATCGTCGCAGTCTTCAACCGCGCGTTCCAAATCCTTGACCTCCTTCTTGAGGTCATGGATGTCCCGGAGGGGCTCCTCCCACGCGTCATGCGCGATGCCTCTCGGGAGCCATCCCCATGCCGCATTGACGGCGTCACCGATGTCTTCATCCAGCAATTTGACCTTGCGGGTGCCTGTTGTGGCCCTTGGGTGCGCAGCGTAGTCCGTGCATGTGGCACAATCGTCGGGGTGAACAATCACCAGAGCGTCTTCCCATCCTACGATCATCCAGTGCTCTTGGTCGACTGGAGCTCATAGGATGTCTGTGGCCCCCTGTCTCGGGGCCATTGCGCATGTTGTGGATGTTGACGGATCAACATCCATCCCATCTTTGGGGGGCATCATCTTCGTGGGTAGATGATGGTGGTTGCTTCCAAGCGATGCGCCCTCGGAAAGATCCGAGGCGAAAATTTAACCACGCGGTGGCCGGCACATCACGTGGTATGCAGGTGACAGACACGTCTAGCGGCGTCTGGGGAGGTCGCGTGGTTTGCTCACCCCCTGAAGCTCTAGATAGCTATCTAGGGCTTCAAGGTCCTTGCAAGATGATATGGGTTCCCATGTCATGTGGCCTAGGGTCCAGCGGACCTGGAACTCCAGGTCTGTCAAGTTTATCCATCAATGTGCAATAATCCCGTCGAGGAGCCACTCCTCATCGTCATTCGCTCCAAAGTCATAAAAGGCCTCCTTCAGCGGCCACGTCAATGCTTGCATGCCACCTTTCCGTCCAAGGTCTTTTGCCAGACCCGCCATCTCACGACCCAGCGCCGCCCGAACGTTGCCATCCGGCCTCGCCTCGAGATCCCCCATCTCGAAATTCTCACTCTCGTCGCCCAGCGCCGTCCGGAGGCGCTTCATCTCGTCACCGCAAACATGGAATCGCTCATTCAAAGCCGACAAACGAGAGGCCCGTCCTGACTCCAAACGAGAGGTTCCTCCCGTCTCTTCATGTACTAGCTGCAAAACCTGTGTCAGCACTGTACACAGACCCACCAACTCTGTCGTGAGCCTATCCCGATCTCTGGGTGCGTCCTTCACGCCAGCGACGTATTTGGAACACACGCCGATATTCGATCCCGTGAGTTGAAGGACGGCAATAACGTTGGCTGATTGGTTTCGTTAGTATTCTAACATAACAAGAGGTTCGGGTTGTCAGGGACATGCCTACTATCCCCAGGTTTGCTAGTGCAGCCATAGCGTCGAGATGGTTGAATAATGGGAGCGTCTATCGTGGGCATCGCATCGTGGTTGGGTCTCTGGGCAGAGAAGCAGACGCGTCTACATGGACCTACATAAGATACTTACTTCACAAACTATGTAGTGCTACGCGAATGAATTGGCCTTCGGAGCAGACTCTACATCGATGGTCGCAGATAAGGGACAAGGGCAAAGTGGCAGCGGCAGTGAAGGGCGCAGCAGCAGCAAAGGGCAAGGGGACAGCAGGATGAGCTCCCCTCCTTTTAGCAGACCGTCTTTTATGCATAGCTATTTGTTTACGAAGATAGTGGCCTGGCTGTCACGAGAGTGCCTTTATTTTTAGCACATTTGCGGTATTGTGCCCGACGACGATCACGAGCCTCCGGAGTGAGATACAAATAACTTGACAGTCAAATTATCCTTATTTTTAACATATTTATGGTATTTTATTTATGCATAAATAGTTAAATACAATATATATGGCTTTCTCATCGTGTCCGATGACGAGCACGGCAGGCAGACGTCGAAATGACCTCATATTCTATTTGTCCATTTTTAGCATATTTGTGGTATTTTATTTATGTATAAATAGTTAAATACAAAATATATGGCTTGCTCGTCGTCAACGACGACGAGCAAGAGTGGTTTGATCGTTCCGTGGCTGGTTCCGGGTGGACGCTGTGTTGCTCCGGTGTTGAGGTCGGCTGACGCCGGATGACATGAGTCACACATGTCGACGACAGAGGTCCATACCTGACGCCAGCTGAAGTAGTAAGTTACTCATTGACCTGACCTCCATTCCGGCGGAATAATTGGCGGAATAGACCCACCACGAGAAAAGAGTCTAGTTAGGCCTAGACCACACATGTGGGGTGTGGGCCTAATTGGATTAGTAAGTGGTGCTATACAGGTGCTGGTTACCGTACACACGCCAGTCTCTTCTGTTGACTGTGACGACGACGATCGCTTTCCTACTTCGTGGATATATAGCTCAGCTTCAAGGTCCAAGTACAAAACGTTTGTTCGGTTGAAATTTGGCAGGTTCATGGTTTTAACATACTCAACCATGATGATAGACTGGACATGGAATAATGTCGAGTGCCAGTTTCACTGTGACTGTGTCGTCGGTACTGATGAAGTATGATGAGATTTAGTGTAACGACGCGAGGAAAAACTATTCTCGTACGATGCACAGGGCTCGCTCATGCTTCCAAGCTGTTATCAGAAGGGCGGTCATACATCACTAGAGCAGCATAACTTTGAACACCGCGTGTTGTCCGCGCAACTCTGCAACTCAGCTAGTATTGGGCAGCAACCTGATCCTTGCAACCGTGATACTTCCTATCTGGAAGAGACGTACACTCTGCGGGCTGAGCAACCTCTCTCTCGGGTCTAGTCTGACATACCGATTGAGCTGTGAATACGTGGTACTACTAGTAGGTCTCAAGACAGTTCAGGCCTTCAGGGACTATACTGGACCTGTATGTGACCTGGTATTTTTCTACTGGGTATTATCTGTAGTTGGTATTGACCAGAGTCTGTAGGTACTAAAGACACGTCTGGCCGGCGGCGTGACTATCGGACAACAGAGTTTGAACATCTCAGGAGTTTGAAACCCCTTCAAGTCCTAGTAGCGACAGTACACCCGATATCAATATCAGTACCTAGAACTGAAGGCTATAGGCCCTTTAACAAGATTATAAAACCAGAAATTCATGTGTTTGTGTGGCAGAGAAGTAGGCCGTTCAAGACTCAACCACTAAGTATTCTGACATCAAATTCTGCAGAGCTCTCTTACTCAATTTTCATGAAAAGTGGATCATTTTGTACCTAAGCTGCTAAATGATGAGCGAGTAAGTGACAAGAGGCAATTCTGAGCGTTCGCTCACGGTGAGATGCGAGCGTATTTTCAAACTCTACTTTGTGTCGGATGCTCTCTCCTAGGACAGTTACGTGGAAGTGCGAACATAATCCCCATTGGCGGAACTGTTGCACCCGTGCATTCCCGTACGAGTCGTACGAGAATGATTTTATACTGGAGGGTAACCGACTCTGTCTCGGACAGAGTCGGTTGACCCTCCAGTATAAAATCTGCCAGCCCTGCTACGTCCGCATCCTAAACCAACTTGTCAACTTCCACCATGCACGTCCCTTCTAGCCTAAGCCCAAGCAACTTCGCAAGAGGTTCATTAAATTTACACGCACGCTGTCTCCGCTCCTGCCCTTCTTGCAAGTCAAGCGTGATCGCCCGTATCCTGCATCAACAACCACAACAGCCCCGAGCGACAGCGCACCAGCCCCCAACCACTTCGCCGTTCTTTCGCGCCCAGGTATGTTCTTAAACCACCATATGCTCGTAAGTCTTGTCTGACACGCTCCAGCCCCAGACGACAGCGCACGAGCCCCAAACCAGTTCGCCGTTCTTTCGCGCCCAGTATGTTCTTAAACCATATGCTCGTAATCTTGTCTGACACGCACCAGCCCCAGTCGACAGCGCACCAGCCCCAAACCACTTCGGCGTTCTTTCGCGCCCAGGTATGTTCTTAAACCATCTCATCGTAGGTCCTGTCTCTGACAACGCACCAGCCCAAATAGCGCACCATTATATCGGTGTTTAAATTATACCCTCAGTCAGACTCACCCCCATCCAAGACATCTCGCGTTGCATGCTCATGCTCAGCTCGTCGAGGTGGCAATCGATATGCGGCACTTTTCACACCATGCCGAGCTACTACGACAATCAGAAGTGTGAAGCACCAGAATGCATTCTAAGGTGCGCTGTCAATTCCTTCCTCTCCTCCCCGGTGTTCTCACATGACCGTGGGTTGTGGCAGCCTGAATCCCCCATGCCTTCGGCGCAGGACGCCAATCTGTACGCCGCCCGGCGACAAGACGGACTCGGATGGACAAAACGCGACAAACGTTACGCCGCGTGTTTTGAGAAATTTTTGATACGTCCCGTGTATGTAGTCAGACGGGTTTGACATGAATATATGATTCCAAAAATTTAGCAATAAGTACTAAGTATTAAGTTTTGCATCTGTGTCCGCTGGACACAATAACGAACCATGTCGAGTCACACGTTACCAGTGTTCGTCCTCGGCTCTGATCATTAGCCAATAATCTACATTTCTGACCTCCCCCACCACTTGCGACTATGAGTGACCCTGCTGCTGCAGACAACTGAAAATCAACTGGATCCGTCGGACCGTCAAGCGGTGAGTACGTGCCTATGCTCTCTTTTTGACTGAATGCTACCACACTCAACCAAATGCCCTGGCAGAATACTAAAGGAGTACAACATGTACAAGATAGAGGCGGAGGACCAGCAGCGAAGAGTAGATAAATACATTGCGGATGCCGCGGATGAGTTGGATCTCAAGAACCAGGTATGCCGTTTTGCGCTTGGGGGTTGATTCATTTATGTTGAAGTCG
>WHVA01000733.1:0-43334 GCA_015179125.1 Gautieria morchelliformis
GGCTTGGAAGGATTTTCTGGCAGCCTTCGAGGGAGGTGATACGGCCTGTTCACCTTGACGTTTGAGGCTCTTCTCCTGGGACATTTGGTAACGTGGCTGTCATTTAAGTTCCCGATCCAAATTGAGACAAGCCTCCAGGGGAAGCTCATAAAGTTGGTACAGCAAGCACTGACCTGGCTGCACCTTCCATCGAGTCCCCATCTGGTGCGCTCGCCACTCGCCTTGGACATAAGCATAACATAAAGAATTGGGATGAAGCCCGAGGATTTCCATAAGATCAAAATGAGTTGATTTTACCAATTTCAGTGACATATACAGCGAGTTAAGCTGTATTGTCAATACCAAAGGAGCGATGTGCGGCTATGAGACTATATCAACAAGCGCATCACTGGGAATCAAATTGCGACACACCTGGGCATACCAAACAAGGTTGTAGGACTGTTGGAGCATTATATGGCTGTCCTGTAACTGTTGTGCGTGATTCAAAGTGTTTTGCTCAATCTGAAGCGAGCGCATGCGTGCGTCAGCCCAACCAGAAGGCAGCGGGTTTGACAAGTTTCGAGTAGGCGGCAGGTCAGGAGCCGCGAGTATAGCAGAAGCGATGGGAGGAGAAGAAACAATAGGCAGAGAACAAGAGGATGGAAGTGTCGCAATGGGAAGAGAAGGAGCAGGAAGTATTGCCGGCTGGTGTGCATATCCATTCCTATGTAGTTGGTGAGCGCGATAGTTGCATGGTGCACGTCCTGGGTTTCCAAGTGCATTCTTTACACAGCATTTTTTACAATATCCCACAGAACAATCTTTGTTCCCGCGCAGACTCCCACACTTAGGACATCCACCGTTGGGAAGCAATGGTGCCGGCTGAGGAGCAGATGGTACTGAGGGTGTGGCTGAAGGTGCAGCTGAGGGCGTGGCAGACTGTCGAGAAGGTGCAGGAGGAGGCGCAAGAGCCAAGTCGGCGTTCGGTGGAAAGGCGGCCATTTGCTGATGGATGAATATCGTTCCGCAGCCCTTACACTGCATGACAATATTGTTAGAACGGCTAATAATACTGAGCGAGCAATTACCTTTTGATATGCCTTGCCTACGTTATTTCGGGTTGATCTCTTTACAATCTCGGGCAAGTCGTACTCGCCGATGCAGTTGCCATGGATGCAGATGCGTTTTGCAGGGATGCGTCATAGGGGATGAGATGAAGCTAGCTGCCGAGTGTCGTGTTGAAGAGTAAATGGAACCACACTGTTGTTGACTTGCATGCAACTCAGCGTGAGGAAACAAGGAAAAAGAATTTTTTTTAGAGTAGTAATTAAATTTAGATATATTGTGGACGCGCCCTTGTTCGTTGTGGGTTGATATGGTGGTAATATCACGTGATGTAAAATATTTTAGGGTTAGTGGGTCCATGGACGAGTTGCGAACGGCCGGGCCTTTCTGTAAATTTTAAATTTGGGGGCCTGCGGCGCAATTTGGCGCCGTCGGCAGACTTGCCGCCTTTTACACTATCATGGAGCAGTCAAACTTGCGAGGCGCTCATACTATTTGTAATGCACGAACGAAGCTTTAGCGTGCCTGAACGGTCGGTCCTCTTCGTGTGCCTGGCAAGTGAAAGTATCTTTTTTTTCATTTTTGTTTTACTTTGTTTTATATTTTATGTTTTATGATGTTAATTCCTACCCCACGCCATGCCCCGACCACGCCAACTCCTATCATACCTATGCAAGGACTTACGGAAAATATCTCGTCGAAGTCCGTGCTCGGTGAGGTGTCTATCCTCGAAGTATTCTGGTGCGCTAATTGCTATTTTTGCGTGTCGCTCAAAGAAGAAACCCTGTGGGCTGTACATCCTGCGCCAGCAAGTGAGCGGCAGCACCAAACGAGTCGGCGCCGGGTGAGCAAGATGGAAATAGATTCAACATGTAATACTATGGAAGGACTTACAGAAAATATCTCTCGAAGTCGGTGCTCGGTGAGGTGTCTATCCTCGAAGTATCCTTGCGCGCTAATTGTTATTTTTGCGTGTCGCTCGAAAAAGAAACCCTTTGTGTGGGCTGTGCATCCTGCCCCTGCAAGTGAGCTGCAGCACCAAGCGAGGCGGCGCCGGGCGAGCAAGATGCAAGGAAGTAGATTCTACATGTAATAGTGGTCTGGTACAAGGTAAGCGATGTTTGGTACAAACGTTGCCTCGAACCAGAAAAGACCAACATGGGGAAATCAGCGGCGGGTTCGTTCGTATGTAATTAGATAACAACTGGTATATCAACAATTTGACGCTTCCATGTACATGTGAATACCCTATATACCCGAATAAATAGGGATATCGCAATACTTGAAGCTCATACGACCAGCCAACAAGTCAACGACGAATACGGCAGCAGAAGAACAACACAAAGTATCGTACATGGGGCTCCCCAGGTCAGAAGCCTAACCCTCTGGTAGGAGGCGGTGGCTGAATGTCGACCGCGGCATTCTGAGAAACGCATGAATAGTGCAAAATGAGGATAGTGAAAGGAAATGCTATACCCCGAACTCATCGGCCCGCCCCACTTTATCCAGATTGTATGCTTCGTCAAATGTCTGTGCATCATTAAGAGTGACAGATTGAGTAGTACGAATATGAACGGCTGTAGCGCTGGGAGGGTTTCGTGAATTCAAGCTGGGGCCATTGCTGATATGGGAGGTTGCTGGGTATTGCCGCGTTAAGAAGAAGCGGTTATTGAATGCAACAAGGAGCGTGTTGGAATAGCTGCGGACGTAGGGGAATGAACAGGCTATCAAGCATGACAGAATATTACGAACATTTTTCCAAGGAAAAAGGTCCTGGCGATATAAGGGTCAGCCTCAATAGAGGTCCTGATTCTCAACTGGGCCATGTACTCACGGACATATAAAGTAGCTGGCCGTCTACGCTGGCGTTAATTACTATTTTCAATCGAGTACGATATCACTTACTGGTATCGCGAAATAGAGTATCAGGCTAATTAGGGCTAGTCCAGCTATATACGTACATGTGAGATTAACCAAGAAGGCCCCAAATTCTGAGTGTACACACCAGATACCGCATTCGTTTCAACGGTCAAGCGTACAATACGATATAGAATATCAGAGGTTTGCCGGTGCTCAGGTCGATTAGACCGCATGAGCTGGTATTGAATAAGATAAAAGACCTTTGAGCCCACGAGCAGTACCCACCAGCCATGACATGGATACGGCAACCATGGTATCTGCGGCGGCACTCCCAATAAGCCAAATCTGCATACAAGGTAACTTGAGTCACAATTCAGTGACGACTGCTGGGAGACGTACATATAGTGCTACCAGATCAATGTGAGCGCGGGCCACAGAGAAATTCCCAACAATATGGCCCTGTCGACACGAGTGAGTGAGTTAATTAGGACAAATGCCAAAAAACTACAAACCCGAATGCCACTAATAAGCGAGGCGACACCCTGCGTCAGAGAAATCTGGACATGTTTTAAAAAAGTGTGAATTGACGACAAGCATATACGCACCGCAGCAATGAGGCTAGCGAGCAACCAGGATTTGCTCAATGAATAGATTCGGTAACAGAAGAACCACTGTACGACGACGGAAATGACCGCACTCATCATCGGGCTATCGAAGGCAGAGATGTACGGGTTGGAAAACTTGATCAGGTTGCCGTATCCAGCGCAAAACCAATACCACGCATCAACCCCACAGAGAATTGTCTGTACTGTCTCAAAGACGAATACACTGTAAACTGAGCCATAGAAGGGAGTGAATCGGTTTGTGACCCAACGAACCAAAGAGAAGGATGCATACCAAGCCATTTGAACACTCGCTTATCCGAAGGGAAGCAAAGGTAATAAATATCTGCATGGCATAAGTGGATGGTGCAGCCTTGAAGGGAAGGCGCGCAGGCTTACAGACTTGTACAGCGAGAACGCCAAACAATGTCCAGTTGAGTAGTATTCCGAACATCTAAACGAAGGGTTGGATCATTAGGAGGATTGGCGAATAATAGGATTGACGTACAAAGGGAGACGTTCTGAGGTTAATACGTATTAGATATAGATGTTGATACACCCAACAGTCTGTCAATCAATGCTCACATCGTGGCAATGTTTGGGGGAACAGGCGGTAGTCCAGGGGGAGCGCCAGGAGGGGGAGCTGGAGTAGCCATCGTGAGCGACGAGAAAGAGAGTATGAAGTTTGCTGAGAAACTTGAAGGTTAGGACGACCCTTCAAATGCTTTAGTTATCCTATGCCACGTGCGCAGAGACATGTGCTCCATTCAGGTCCAAAACAGCGCTTAATTTCTCTCAAAGACCGTGATTGACAGTAATGGTAAGTAGTTTGGTCATTCCGCGACGTCTGACGACGTTTGATAGACTTGGATCTAACCTGCCAAAATTCGAAACCTTGCATCAACATGGCTGACATTGATTACCGCCTAGCAGCGACAACATTCGTTAGCCTGTGGGGATGAGAACAAGCTGGATCTGACTGCGGGTATGCGGGTAGCTGATGCCAATTGCCTGGACGGCGCCTGGGGATGTACCAGGCCCTCGATGACATGAATCTTTAAACACGATACAGTATACCCTAAAATTGATGTCTCAGATTTGATTTGTCACGCCAACTTCCCGACGGCTGTGTGAGAGATTTGAATTGATTCGAAGGAAGGAGCTTGACACTTGCTTCTAAAGAGACTGCGCCCTTCCCTAGGCACAGAAGCCAGCTTGAGTTTGCCGCCCTGTAGGAAGTATATAGAGCAGCTAGTCGGACTCCGAGTTTCCAAGCTTAGATCCTTTTCTGAAATATCGAAGCATTGGCACTCCCGGCACTGCACGTACCATAAGCAGCTTAAGAGGATCAATGAAATTAAGGTATTCCAGAGACGCCTGTAGCCAATAGTTTACATAAGGGACATCATCAGCGCTAAATCAAGCAGTTGCTCCGTATTCTGCTTTGATGATATCAGCTAGGCTGGCTGATCTGGGAGTCATACGAAAAGGAAAATCAAGAGGGCTCCTGCAGCCAATGATATGTTATTCAATTCAAATCAAATGACGATAGGATTGTGATACGCACGACGTCACGCCTGAAGTACAACGAGCCGGATCTACAGGGATAGGTTTTCCACCAAGATCATGTTCAGGGGAAATGTCGAAACCCCATATCAACCGTGTCACCGCAATCCATACGCTCTTTGCTGCGAGGTATTGTCCAGGACATTTCCTACAACACATTAGTCATTGTCAATTGATATGTCGCGCGTCGTGATGCACTATCTTACCGCCGTCCAAAGCCAAAGCTATAATGTCCCTCCGCCAGATTTAAAGGCACGTCTTGACTAATAAATCGCTCTGGGTTGAAGGTGTACGAATCCGGGAACGCCTTCTCGTTGTGATGCTGTAGATGACAATGAAGCTACAGCCATATAGATGATATTAATCACAAACCATAGTCCAAATGCACGGTATGACCATTGTGTTTGCTTGGATCTTTGAGAGATTACATCTTTAGACGTTAGCAATATGCCAAGGAGAGAAAACATATACCTTAAACCCCTTGTATTCATCGTCTGCATCAGAGGAGTGAGGGAATCCCCTGGTACGCACGGTGCCCAGCGAAAAACTTCCTTCATTAGGGCAGCACAATAAGGAAGGGAGTCAATATGCTCAAATCCAGGAATGGTGCGCCCGTCCGTTCCAACAACGGCATCGACTTCTGCCTGCGCCTTTTTGAGACAGTTCGGATATAATAGCATAGCCGCAAAAAACCATTGAATCGTCGCAGATGTGGTATCTGTTCCTGCTTCAAAGGCCATGCCAGCGACTAGTACCGGATGATATTGAGTATTTTGCACATCGCTCACCAACGTGACCTACTGTATGACAGTTCTTCGAGATCGAGATCCGTGTCTTTCTGTTTATCCCATAGACGAGCCGCAAGGCACTCTAAATTGGCGTCACCATCATCCATTCTCTTTTTTACTTCCAGTACTAAACGACTGTATAGCTACGGGATTCTCCGTTAATTATGTGCGTTGACAGGATACGCACGAGCGGAAGCCTCACTTTCATTTCGAGTGCATGATTTTGTCGGGCTCGTGCACGCCACGGCGAGAGGAAGTCTGGTAGCTTGTCGAGGATCGGGAATATATCTACCAAGTGAGCTCCCGGATAGGTTTCTTTCAGTACGTTCTCCAGGATTGAAATAACGCCGTTGAGATCCGCATCATCGTCTCCCAGTCTTCTTCCGTAACTCAGTTGGAAAACGAGAGAAGCAGAGAAACGTTTGCAATTACGTGCCCACTCTCCTGGACGCAGCAACATATCATGTAAGAATCTCATCGATTCTAGTGTCTGCGTAGCCTCGTACGCGCCAACACCTACACAATAGTGTCATAACATAGATCGTAAGGACCGTGACTGGCTGACACTTACTCCGGGGTTGCAGCATTTGGGTGAACACCGCACGGTGTTTTTTCAAGGCGGGTCCGTAGGGGAGCATGACAAAGCGTTTGTTATTGGATTGGTATTTTCCAGCGTAAATCAACGGTTTCCTCGACGAGTAATTCTGAGACCGACGTCCGAGCTGACATGCTTTTCGGTGAGTATGGCAGGACGCCTTGATGGCCGCAATGAAGAAAAACATGACGCACAAGCTCTTCGGCATCCACAGGATCGCTCAGAACAACAACATGGTCGCCGGCGAGGGACAAGTGGGTGATAGGGCCTACATAACCTCTCTCAATAACTCACACTGCAAGGTAGGACGCTGTGACGAACCATACTCGTGAAAAAGCTTCTCAAAATATTTCCACGTATTTTCAGTCGGGACCTGGAGGATATGTCCAATAAAGGGCAGGCCCTTGGGGCCAGGGGGATAAGGACCTTTTTTAGACAACGTCATGACGACGATGTACACAAGCATTGTTATGGCCACTGCGGGCCAGAAGGTAACCTCGAGTCCGTACATTGCGCTGGGAGACAGCGTAACGAATCTGAGATTCTGAGGGACAGCATATGGACATGATACTTAAGATACTCGAAGTCTCGACGACTGTAGTTCGTTCCTGTGGCGCGCGGAATTGGCTTAGTCATGGTCAAAGACGTGATGTATCATGTGACGTGGGCCACTGAACGTGGAAACGCTGGAAGTAACCCAACGATCATAAGATAATTCCTTGCCCTCTTCAAATTGACTGCTATATCGGGCTTTCGCTTAGATAGTCAGACGGGTAATAGTCTGGTACGTCAGGGCCGCATGCCACTGACTCAGGTACCTAGATGCAAATTGGCCTCGTGTCTATCTTCCTACTCCCAGGAATCTCCCTCTCGAAACCCGTCAGTGACGCGCTCAGGAATCACTCCGGCTTATGCTTCACAAATACAGCTGGTCACAATGTGCGTAAACATAGGGATAAATGGTGAGGCATATCGTCATATACACCAGCGCCCTCAAAATTGAAACACATGGAAGCACTTGGCTTTCTGTAAATATAGGTATCGAATCAGTGTCAGTGACCATATTATTATGATTTGGATATGGATGTATAATCGATATCTGTTACCTATTACAGTATTCATCCCCTTCCGTCATTCCGATTGCAGTAATTTCTCTCGGAACGGTTCGTGTTTGTATTCTCCCCTACATTTTCATGGTACTGATGGTCGAATACCAAAGCTTAGCAAGATCTCGGCTCTGGCTAGTCAATGGCCGTGACGGGAGGAAGATGCACAACAGAACATCTGATGGTAAATAAATTGTTATCTGTACCTCTGCCAACCAGTCCAGTGTCCCTTAAAGAATAAGTTCACTTTCAGCAACAGACATACCCACTAGGTCGTAGTCTTACATGGCTTCGGATACTTCATATCCCGCATGGCTGCTTGCACACCCTAGAATCGCCCCATGGGTACTTAGATGTCTCTAACGACCTTGATAATGGACTGTCCCTGATTTATTTCATTTCTAGGTAGAGCTTACACGTGTCAAAAAGTTCGCCGGGACCATGGTTTTATTCTGGCCGTTTGGTATGTAAACAAGCTATTCAGCTGCGATGGATATCGACTTAATGTTTCAACAGCGTGGTCTCTGACTATGATTTCTCGAACAATTAAACTACCAGTCACTTCCTATGCCGTCGTTCTCGCTGAAGCCTTTGCTGGCGCGTGTCTGCTCCACAGGTGTGTCTTGGATTTTAATTATTCTTATGCAATAGGCATGCTAACTGAGGAACTCTGGCAGTGAGTCTACTCATATCTTGTTTATTCACACTCTCCGGCCAAATGATGTCCTTAAGGTGGTGGCTGCATCTGGAATGACATCTTAGACAGAGATTTTGATCTTCAAGTCGGTACGTGTGTCACGGAAACGTACTACCTCGTTGACCAGTATGGTGTTCGAAGAGCGAACTAAACATCGTCCCTTGGCGGACGGACGAATAAGCGTTCCAGCGGCTCTTTTATTCCTTGTTTTCCATCTCTGCGTCCTGGTGCGCATGATATGGTTCACAGAACAGATGGCGTAGGATGTTCCCCGTCAATAAATTCTAGATCTTGTCTGATTATACCGCGCTACCTAGATGGCAAATTGGTCTCGTGTCTATCTTCCTGCTGCCAGGAATCTATCCCCTCATGAAACGCATGACTTATTGGCCGCAGGCTTGGTTGGGTCCGTATTTCGCGGCTACCTGCACTGTAAGCAAGCCTGTTATTAACCTCATAATATAATACAGGTCTCGCTATGAATTCTGGGGTTCCGATGGCCTCTGCCATCTTAACCAAAACCGTTTCGAGGCCTACGATGGTCCTTAGCGTTGGTGCTTGGGCGTAAGCTTCCCACTTAGTAGTGACCAATTGCACAGTTGAGTCTTCTTAACACAGATGGACCATATGGTACGGTAAGGATAACTATGTTGGCACTTTACGACTTGCATTATCTATCCTTCGCATCAGATACAATTTACGCTTGTCAGGATAAGAAAGATGATACCCGAGCTGGAATCAAATCAACTGCCCTCCTTTTTGGCGACTGGACAAAGCCTGTCCTTTCCTTTTTCGCAACCATTCTCATTTCTTGTCTCGTCACCTGTGGTATCTTGAATCGAGCTGGCCTCCCGTACTTTATCATTACAGTGGGAGGTGGCGCGTTTCTCTTGGTGAAAGAGCTATTGCAGGTGAATGTCGATATCCCAAAGAGCTGTTGGGAGACGGTACGTGTTCCTTTTGTCATTACTGCGTCTATAATGCCAGCGATATCGTTCTTAGTTTCATAGAAATGGATTTGTCTTTGGGGCTGTAGTTTGGCTGGGGATTGCTTTGGAGTATGGGTTAGCTACCTGGAAGTAGGCTGTTCTTCTCGTTGCTCTGTAGGATCGGATGGTCAGCATCCATCTTGCAATGCTTTGCACCACGAATGCTAGGATCCCTGTACTAGTACAAACTGGGTTCAATGTTTCTCATCTGGTGTACACGACTAGTTAGGTGTCACCAGAGTCTTTGGCAATTGTAGCTCGACTGTAGTGATCATGATATGTAACTATCTGTCTCCACTACATGCTGTTAGTAGCGGATGACTCGGCCGCGTATTCCATGTCATCAGGGATTACACAGGGCGGAATAGGTATTTTTTATCAATCAGATGAAGTACGTGAAGAAGCAAGATGAAGCGGCGCTGCTTCACAAAACTTCTACTTCGTCCATCATCAGAATTCAAAGAAGACAGTACTTCTGTTTGCCAAAGTATATATTTGTCTTATGCCATCTAGTCAAACAAATATTGTGCAGAAATTGGCACGCCAGCCATCGATAAGTTGTTCTGTATCTCATAAACAGTCAGTAATATTGCAACGCGGTACACAAAGTTATGAAAGCAGATACTAGATGCCCAGGCGCGGGCCATGTAAGTCGGCTGGCGCTCACTGCAGAGCTCAGGGAAGACCATATTGTCGGATGTACAGTTCGGTTCCTGGTGTATGACTAATTAGATTCTTCTTCGGCGGCGTGAGATGGTGGCGGTGGCGGCTATCTTGGCGTCGTGGAGAAGATTGCTCTGGGCGTTAAAGTTGGCGCGCGCGAGATCCCGAGAACAGGTACAACTGATGGAAGTGTGCGCAATAGAGTTTGGAAGACCGATTCGATCGAATCGACAACCCGATACATGCTGGATTACATAAGGGATAATCTAGAGCTGAGGAGGCGGTACTGTACGCGTGTACGCGGTAAGGCGCGCCGCGCCCATTAATATGGACCCCGCATTCGCAACTGCCAAAACCATACTCCATTGCGATGACCACCCCGCTCAGTGCTCTTGTGTCTATTATCTCCTCTGGTGTTCAGTCACTCGAGTCGACCTACTCCAAGCACGGATCGCGCTTTCCTTCTCTCGACGAGCCATACAAGCCGGGAGCCTTGAGTGATGACCCAGCCGTAGTCGACACGACCCATTTGATTGTCGCAGCCGCCGCCCAGCTCATCGCCGCAGTAAGGTCACCCGAAGAGACTATCCGAGAGTTTGTTCCTAGCATGTTCATCTCATCCTCACTTGCATTTACCGTCGACACCAATGTGCCCGATATTTTACACGAGGCTGGTCCCCAGGTTGGTCAAGTCCATTGTCGATCTGAGGCATTCAGGGGTTTAATTCAATCATGTTATACTGCAGGGTCTCCATGCAAAGGACCTCGCCTCCAAGACTGGGACAAGCGCAAATCATCTAGGTAACCCACCTCCATGTTTCGTTGTTCAGCAGTTGAAGTGACTCGCGCTTGCCTAGCTCGGGTTCTGCGTTTCCTTGCCACACGCCATGTGTTCCGAGAAGTCACACCGGACGTCTTCACGAACAACAGGGTGTCTTCAGTACTAGTGAAGAACAGTGGAAAGACCGTTGCCGAACTCCAGAAAAAGTAAGCTTGTTCAGTAACGTCCGAGGAGTCGCTCTTTAACTGTTTTCTAGTCCGATGAACAGGTATGACAGCGCCGGCACCGCTGCCTTTGTTGGTCATATGTAAGTTTTGTGCTCCTCTGTGGTAATATACCCTCACTTCTCTCACTTTCAAAGCTGCGATGAAGGGTTGAAGAGTAGTGCATTCATGGTGGAATATCTGAAGGATCCTACAAGCAGTGTAGCGCCGTTCAACATGGCATTGAACACTAAATCCTCTATTTGGGAGTGGTTTGAACAGCCGGGAAACGATTGGCGTCTGCGACGGTTCATGGCGGTCATGACACACGATGGCAGCCTCTTCCAAGATTCTGTGTTCACAGAGGGTGGGTTATTATTTTATATGAGAGCACTCCCTCTCAAGACTGTCCTGTCCATTTTAGCCATCGACTGGAAGGCGCTCAGTAACAATTCTGTAGTCGTGGACGTTGGAGGAAACCTCGGAACAGTCACTCTTACACTCGCGAAGACCTACCCACATCTCAATTACATTGTTCAAGATCTTCCCAAGGTTATCCCTGGTGCCGAAGGCGTGAGTACATCTTTATAACCATATTCGAATATCTTTAAAGCAACTTCCCAGTTCTGGAAAGCGCAATACCCGGCAGCCATTGCAGATGGACGGGTAAAACTCCAAGGTCAGAATCAAGCGACGTCTTTTGCCACATTCTCCTAATCGTTGTTCTGTCGCGTAGGACATGATTTCTTCCAACCACAGCCAGTAAAGAGTGCTGCTGTCTATTTCACGCGCTTTATCCTTCACGACTGGGCCGATCCGGAGAACATAAAGATCCTAAAAAACATTCGCGCCGCCGCGAGTCCCTCATCTAAACTCGTACTCTTCGAGTTCTGCGTTCCGTACGCGTGTCCGGATCCCGACAACACACCTGAGAGCAGCGGTTCCAAACCTACTCCATACCCCCTTCTCGCAAACCTTGGCATGGGAGGCGCCGCGTATCCTACCTTTGTAGACATGCAGGTACGCACCTTGAGATGATGTGGCCGAGTTTTTAGGGGACTTATCATACGTTTACAGATGTTGACATTTTTCAATGGACAAGAGCGTACATTGGGAGGTTTCACCGCACTTGGAAAGGCGACGGGTTGGAAAATAGAGTCTATGAAACAAGGAAAACCGGCAACATTTGTCTTTGCTCCTGTGTAGCTGAAATGTCTTGATATACGGCCTTAACTCTCATAATTGCATTTCATAACATATAGCAACTTTATTCTTATGCATGCTGTTCAGCTGAAAGAGGAGAGGTATATAAGGGTCAGGAGATAGCATAACAACTGCAGAACACACACAGCTAGCCTTAATGTATAAGTTGTATGCGCCTTGATCTATATGCAAGGCTACACTGTCTATGCTGGGGTAAAGACAAATGTTGCCGGCAACCTACGTTTCATAGACTGTAGCTTCCACCCCGTCGCATTTTATCAGGAAAAACGCACCGCGATACGCAGTTCTACGCAGGCTATGTAGGAGTTGTAGGGCCGTAGGACATTGGCCGTTTATATAGTATACCGTAGTCTGAGGGTGCTACTGTAGGTTGGGGTAGGCCGGTGTAGCTGTCATGTAGGACTAAATACCCAATAGGGGTAGTGATGGGCACGGCCTGGCTTGGCCCGAAAGCCGTGGCTTTGGCCTGGTTAGCGCTGGCTTTGGCTTGCAAAATCCTGAGCCAGGCCGTTGGCACTTGGCCTGGCTCGGCTCCAGCTTGGCCTTGGCTTGGGCCATGGCCTGTTGGTGGGGGAATGGATTGTAGACACAGATATTATTTTTTTGTATGTAGCGCAAAAGAGATTAAAATTCTTCCTTAAAATTCTTCCTCATCATCGATGATGTCGTCGCAATCACTACCTGCCCCGGAATCGTTGGAATCATCAATAGGATGACGACGCATGGCAAGTGGATGGTATAATAATAACAAGACTACATGACGACAAATCAACTCAGTGTTTGCACAGTGTCAAACCACTGTTATAGTTACCTATACGACGACAAATCAACTGTAGCATACAGGTGAGTGAAATACAATACGAGGGATTGAATGATGTCTTACCTCAGTGTTTGCACGGTGTCAAACCACTGAGGGAGACTTTACATGACAGTAGCCACTTATAATTTCATGAGAACAATTACACTATATGAAAACAGCTCGGTGGGTTGTGGGCGTCGAGCTTATGTCAGGTTTTAGGTCATCAATTTGTCAGCGGCATGCGAGCGGCGCAGCCGCGAGCCAAGAACGCTGCGCAGCATGGTCACGTGACCGTTTGCGTTCCAAATTAGGTCAGCGGCGAGCGGCGCAGCCGCGAGCATAGAACGCTGCGCAGCGGTCACGTGACCCGTTCGCGACCAGAGCGCGCATACGCGAGTGTGGTCCGTGCACGACACGCGCGCACGGTATAAAGGCCGAACGGTAAGGACATAACGCCAGGAACCTGCCCAACCGGCGATTCCTCTGTCTGCTGTCTGCTATGTGCTCTGTCTGCTCTGTGCTCTGTGCTCTGTGCTCTGTGCTCTGTGCTGTCTGCTCTGTGCTCTGTCCGCTGTCTGCTCTGTGCTCTGTCTGCTCTGGGTGCTGTCTGCTGTCAGCTCTGTCTGCTGTCACCTCCTCTAGCTGGCTGGCTGGCTATTGCTTTGGCTGGCTGGCTATCTATTGGTAGGTAATATCTTTTTGTTAATGCATTGCCATGTATTTTATTTTATTTGTGTCGGTAATTTTATTGGTTCCTTTTTTTTTTTCATCATATAGTATTGTCACATGTGCATTATATTTTTGTGATTTTTTTCGAAATTAGATTTAAATAACATCCCAAGACTGCTGAAAAAAATTGTTTTAATATCAATATTTTTTGGGTTTTTTTCGAAAATAGACATCAATAAGTTTCCTCTAAAATTAATGACAATATGTTCTACATTTAAATGTGGTTTGTTTTATTGTTTTATTTACTGTAAAGCTGCTTACCAGCCACTCCTCTCTGGCTATACTGGTGGCTGGCTTACTATGGCTTTGGCTGGGCTCTGGGTTTCTCTGTCAGTCTCTGGGCTTCTCTGGCTTTGGCTGGGCATTAATCACAGCTTCTGCTTCAATGTACTGTACTTTTTTGACATTTTTTCGCAGATAGATATCAATAAATTATCCTGACTTTGTGAAGATTGACAACAGCTCCAGGTTAAATGTACAGTGCATTTTTTTGACATTTTTCGAAAAATAGATAGTCCTAACTTTGCTAAAATTAATAACAGCTTCAGCTTACATGTACTGGACATTTTCTTGACATTTTTTCACAAAATAGATAATCCTGACTTTGCTAAAAATTAATGACAGCAGCTGCTTAAATATGGTTTCCTTGACTATTTTATTTATGTCTGTATATGTCACAAAATAGATATTGATACATGTCCCTGAGTTTGCTAAAAGTTAATAAGTAGTAACAGCCTCTGCTTGCTTCACTTTGAGGCCCTTGGGGATATGCTACACATGCTATACTTGAGGGGCATGCTACACACACTATGCATGGGGACACGCATGTTCTGCGTGGAGACATGCATGTTATGTGTGGAGACATGCACGCTATGCTTGGGGACATGCATGCTATGTGTGGAGACACATGTTATGCATGGGGACACACACGCTATGCTTGGGGACATGCATGCTATGCATGGTGACACACATGTTATGCTTGGAGACACACATTTTATGCATGGGGACATGCACCCTATGCTTGGGGACATGCATGCCACATGTGGGGACACACTATCCTTGGGGACAGACAGGCTATGCATGGGGACAGACATGCTATGCGTGGAGACACGCATGTTATGCGTGGGGACAAGCATGCTATGCATGGGGACATACACGCTATGCTTGGGGACACGCATGTTATGCGTGGTAAGCAATTCCAGTGCAAGCAAAAGTAACTAGGATAAATGGAGTAAGTAACTAATACCAAACAAGAGGAACTACAAGGGGGTGCCGGGTAGAACTAAGAACAATCAATAGGCAAAAGAACAAGGGGAATGTGGGTCTAATTGTTTGTTACGTATTGGAATTCCCAGAGGTCGGAACTGGAAAGGACAACGGCTTCAACTTATGTGTTGCGCCCCTGATGAACTACCGTCCTAAGTATTTCGGGATTGACTTGCGGATATCGGAGAAGGCAGAAGTCAGGAACAGAGTACTGAGAGTCGAGGGTTGAGGGTTGGAGAACAAAGGTCGGAAGAGGTGGAAGAGGCGGAGGACAGAGGGTTGAGAGCGGAAGGAGACAAGACTAGCAAAACTCACTGTGCTAAGAACAGGAGACAGTGCGAAGGGAATCACATATCGAAGTTGATTATCTGATTGCAGGAACGGAGACATACATGAGGGGGGTTTATACAAAGAGCTGAAGCAACAGGTAATGGTATGGTACTAAGCAAATTCTGGAGAGTGCAGGAATCAGATAGACATACGGGGCAAGTAACTAATGCGGAACAATGGGATGACAAGGGGGGTGCAGGGTAGGGTAAGTAAAATGGCAAAGAACAAGGCGAGTAAGTACAATAGGCCTTGGAAGAAACGGAATTATGGAAATGGTATCTTGCTGTATTCAGGGTCGAGTACGGGGGCCAGTATCTGGAGGTGGCCAGGGGTACTGAAATCACAAGGGTCGAGGTAGAGGGTTGCAGATGGTGCGGATGTTGTGGAATAGAGTCGGAGGTGGTGCGGAGGATATGCGGATATGGCGGAGATGGTTGAGCGGAACAGTCGTAACATTGATAGTGGAACAAATGGATCTCCTGATGCTCTGGACTTGCTATGCTAAGGGTCAAGTAGGGAAGGCCGGTGAATAGAGTCAAAAGGGGAAGTATGTGAATAGTAAAGAACAAGGGGATCAAAAGGTCAAAGTGTGGACATTGCGGAATAGAGCCAGAGGAGGCATGGAGGTACCAGAGTTGGTCGAGCAGCATGGTCATAACATTACCTACCTTTAATCAATAAGATGTGTTTTACTTATCTGAATGAAATTTTCTTATCCGAATGTGTTTGACTTATCCCAAGTTTGATTTACCCAAGGCATTTGACCTTGCTGGTGCGTTTGACCTTACCGAGGCATTTGACTTGCACCCCCGCGCGAAGCGCGGGTATCCACCTAGTCTAAGAGTTAAACGCGCTCAGTGGGTTGTGGGCGCTGCTGACCAATGCTTGGTCATCAGTTTGTCAGCAAGCGGCGCAGCCGCGAGCTACAAACACTGCGCAGCAGCGTTCCAGGTCACGTGACCGGTTCGCGACCATGGTCCGTGCACGACCCTTCGCTTGGTATAAAGAGAGCGATGCTTCAGAACCGCACTCCCCACTGGTGTCCTCCTGTGTTCTGGCTGTGGTGGCCTTACTACTGCTTTGGCTGGGGCCTTGGTGTCTTTCTGTGTCTCTCTGGGTGTCATTCTGTGTGTCTCTGTGTGTCTCTGGGTGTCTTTCTGTGTGTCTCTGGGCTTCTTTGGCTGTGAATTGACACCAGCTTCTGCTTCAATGTCCTGTATATTTTTTGATATTTTTTCGCAAATTGCTATCAATACACCTAACTTGCTAACCTTAATAATAGCCAACTTAAATATCCTGTACATTTTTTTGATATTTTTTCGCAAATAGAAAGCAATAAATCTAACTTCCTACCCTTAATAACAGCCAACTTAAATATCCTTACATTTTTTTGATATTTTTTCGCAAATAGATATCAATAACTTATTCTGACTTTGCTAAAGTTAATAACAACTTCTGTTTTAATGTAGTGTGTTTTTTTATTATCTTTTTCAAAAAATAAATATAGATATCAATAAATTATCCTGACTTTGCTAAAATTAATGACAACAGCTGCTTAAATGTGGTTTCTTTTCCTATTTTATATATGTCACAAAATAGATACTGATACATGTCCCTGATATGTGTGAGGACACACTACCTGTGGGGACACACTATTACCTGTGGGGACACGTTACGTATGGGGACATGCTACCTGTGAGGACACGTTACGTGTGAGGACACGTTACATGTGAGGACACACTACCTGTGGGGACATGTCACCTGTGAGGACACGCTACCTGTGGGGACACGCTACCTGTGGGACATGTCACCTGTGAGGACACGCTACCTGTGGGGACACATTACGTGTGGGGACACCTTTCGTGTGAGGACACGCTACCTGTGAGGACACGTTACATATGGGGACACGCTACCTGTGAGGACACGTTACGTGTGAGGACACACTACCTGTGGGGACATGTTACCTGTGAGGACATGTTACGTGTGAGGACACGCTACCTGTGGGGACACGTTACATGTAAGGACATGTTACATGTGAGGACACGTTACGTGTGGGACATGTTATGTGTGGGGAGTTATGTGTGGGGACACGTTACGTGTGGGGACATGCTACCTGTGAGGACACATTACGTGTGAGGACACGTTATGTGTGAGGACACGTTACATGTGGGGACACGCTACCTGTGAGGACACGCTACCTGTGGGGACACGTTATGTGTGAGGACACGTTACGTGTGGGGACACGTTACATGTGAGGACACGCTACCAGTGGGGACGCATTACATGTGAGGACACGCTACCGGTGGGGACACACTACCGGTGGGGACACGCTACCAGTGGGGACATGTTACGTGGGGGACACGCTACCGGTGGGAACACGTTACGTGGGGGGACACGCTAATGGTGGGGACACGTTACGTGGGGGACACACTACCGGTGGGGACACGTTACATAGGGGGACATGCTACCTGTGAGGACAGGTTATGTGTGGGGACACACTACCTGTGAGGACATGTTATGTGTGAGGACATGCTACCCAACTGCACTTTGGGTCTTCCCCCATTTCTGATTTTGGTATTGTTTCTGGTTCTGTGAGAGTGTCACCGGAGGATCAGCTGGCACATCAATATAACCCCATTGTCAAAATTCAGGATCTTCAAGATCACTATTGGATCTATTTCACAATGCACAAGCTTTGAAACCTGTGGATTATGACAATAGGCGCAATCTTATAATCTCTGATGATTCAGTCAAGACCATTACCACTTTCATGTCTAGAGTCGCTGGGAGGGCCATCCCAGAGGTCGAGAGAGAGCTCTGCATGTTCGGCTGTTCCATGGGTGCATACATGACTCATGATACTATATGAACAGGGATATATTTTGCATGATCCTATTTACCCCAATGCACTTGACCTTACTGATTCACTTGCCCTTACCGAGGCGTTTGACCTACACCCCCGCGCAAAGCGCGGGTACCCACCTAGTTCCTATAGGTGAAAGTAGCACGGTGGGAGGTTGTGGGCGCGCTTACAAATAATATTACGTAAAACTTATGTCAGCAGCGAGCGGCGCAGCCGCGAGCACCAACGCTGCGCAGCGGTCACGTGACCCGTTCGCGCGTGGTCCGTGCACGACACGCGTGCGCGGTATATAAAGGCAGTTCGGTAGGATGGAACGCCAGGAATCTGCCTGACCGGCAATTCCTCACTCTGCTGTGTGCTCTCTCTGCTGTCTGCTCTCTGCTGTGTCTGCTGTCTGCTGTGTCTGCGCTGTCTGCTTTCTGCTCTGTCTGCTGTGTCTGAGCTCTCTGGTGTCTCCTCCTTGAGCTGGCTGGCTGTCAATGGCTTTGGTTGGCTGGCTATCTATTGGCTTGGCTGGCTTTCTATTGGTAAGTAATATCTCTTTTTTAATGCATTCCCATGTATTTTATTTTATTTGTGTTTGTAAGTTTATTGGTTCCATTTTTTTTTCATCATATTGTATTGTCACATGTACTTTATATTTGTGTGAATTTTTTTGAAAAATAGATTTAAATAAAATCCCAAGACTGCCGAAAAAAAGTATTTTTATATATATATTTTTCAGGTTTTTTTCGAAAATTGACAGTTTCCTCTAAAATTAATGACAAAAGGTTCTACTTTTAAATGTGGTTTTTGTTGTTTTATTTACTGTAAAGCTGTCAGGCACTCCTTCTCTGGCTATACTGGTGGCTGTTACTATGGCTTTGGCTGGCCTCTGGGTTTCTCTGTCAGTCTCTGGGCTTCTCTGGCTTGGGCTGGGCATTAATAACAGCTTCTGCTTCAATGTACTGTACTTTTTTGGCATTTTTTTACAAATAGATGTCAGTAAATTATCCTGACTTTGTGAAAATTGACAACAGCTCCAGCTTAAATGTACAGTGCATTTTTTTGACATTTTTCGAAAAATAGATAATCTTGACTCTGCTAAAATTAATAATAACTTCAGCTTAAATGTACTGGACATTTGTTTTGACATTTTTCAAAAAATAGATAATCCTGACTTTGCTAAAATTAATGACAGCAGCTGCTTAAATATGGCCTCCTTTACTATTTTATTTATATCTGTATGTCACAAAATAGATATTGATACATGTCCCTGAGTTTGCTAGAAGTTAATAAAAAGCCAGCCTCTGCTTGCTTCACTTTGAGGCCCTTGGGATATGCTACACATGCCATTGGGACATGCTACACCCACTATGCATGGGCACACGCACACTATGCATGGAGACACATATGTTATGCATGGAGACATGCATGTTAGGCATGAAGACATGCATGTTATGCGTGGAGACATGCATGTTAGGTGTGGAGACGTGCACGTTAGGCGTGGAGACATGCATGTTGTGCATGGGGACACGCATGCTATGCTTGGGGACATGCATGTTATGCGTAGAGACACACTGTTATGCATGGGGACAAGCATGCTATGCATGGGCACACACCCTATGCATGGGGATGTGCACACTATATGGTGGGATACACTATGCTTGGGGACATACTATGCTTGGGGACATACTATGCTTGGGGACAGACACTATGCTTGGGGGACACGGTACAAACAGGGGACACACTACACACACTATGCATGGGGAACACACTACAAGACGGGACATTCTACACATGCTATACCAGGGGGACACACTACAAACAAAGGGCATGCTATGCACACTACACTTGGGGGACATGTTATGCATGGGGGACACACTTTGCACACTATACTTGAGGCAGATGCTACACACACTACATGTAGGGACATGCTACACATGTGGACATGCTATGCATGGGGGACACACATGCTATAATTTAGGGGCACGCTACGTTTGGGGACATGCTACAAACCAGGGACATGCTACATGTGGAGACAGACTATGCATGGAGGACATGCTACGCACACTATACTTGGGCACATGCAGACATATGTAGAGACATTACCTATCGTGATGTGTTACTTATAGCTACTTTCAATGGCAGTGAGATGTGTTTTACTTATCCCAAGTTTGATTTACCCAATGCATTTGACCTTGCTGATGCATTTCACCTTACCGAGGTGTTTGACCTACACCCCCATGCAAAGCATGGGTATCCACCTAGAGGTAAGGGTTCAAGAATTGAGTTAAGTTGGATGTCAGAAATCGAGGTGGAAGGCAGAGGTCAGAGAGACAGAGGCCTTGCAAGTACTTGCTGTGGTAAGAACAGGAAACAGTGCAAAGGGAGTCATATATTCAAGTCAATTATCTGATTGCAAAACAGAGGCACACATGACTGGGTTTTATACAAAGAGCTGAGACAACATGTCAGAAGGTAGAGGTAAGCAATTCCAGTGCAAGCAAAAGTAACTAGGATAAATGGAGTAAGTAACTAATACGGAACAAGAGGAACTACAAGGGGGTGCCGGGTAGAACTAAGAACAATCAATAGGCAAAAGAACAAGGGGAATGTGGGTCTAATTGATAGTGGAACAAATGGATCTCCTGATGCTCCAGACTTGCTATGCTAAGGGTCAAGTAGGGAAGGCCGGTGAATAGAGTCAAAAGGGGAAGTATGTGAATAGTAAAGAACAAGGGGATCAAAAGGTCAAAGTGTGGACGTTGCAGAATAGAGCCAGAGGAGGCATGGAGGTACCAGAGTTGGTCAAGCAGCATGGTCATAACATTACCTACCTTGACCTGTTACTTAGAGCTACTTTCAATCAATAAGATGTGTTTTACTTATCTGAATGAAATTTTCTTATCCGAATGTGTTTGACTTATCCCAAGTTTGATTTACCCAAGGTGTTTGACCTTACCGATGCGTTTGACCTTACCGAGGCGTTTGACTTGCACCCCCGCGCGAAGTGCGGGTATCCACCTAGTCTAAGAGTGAAACATGCTCAGTGGGTTGTGGGCGCACCGCTGACAAATAATGTTACGCAAAAATTAGGTCAGCGGAGCGAGCGGCGCAGCCGCGAGCCCTAGGCCCTGGCCCAGCCCAGACCAACCGGTCTCTGGGGCTTGCCGGTACAGCGCTGGCTGACCTGGCAGACGCTGCGCAGCCGGTCCCCTCTGCCCTCCTTCTACCATCATCCCATCCCATCCCATCCCTCCCACCACCTGCATCCCTTCCATTAACATCCTATCTAGGTTCTTTCTGGTGAGTTTGATGCTACTAAAACTGCCTTTTTATGTTGGTTATTTATAATTTCGCTTTTTTGGCCTTTTTAGGCACTTTTGAAGTGATATTTGTCCTGTCACTGGTGCACTGAGTACCTGGGTGTTTCTGGTGAGTGTTATGCTGTTGTATCTGCCTTTTCCTGATGCTTATTGTGGCCTTATTTGCTATAATTTCGCTTTTTTGGCCTTTTTTAGGCATTTTTTAGGCACTTTTCAAGTGATATTTGTCCTGTCACTGGTGCACTGAGTACCTGGGTGTTTCTGGTGAGTGTTATGCTGTTGTATCTGCCTTTTCCTGATGCTTATTGTGTCCTTATTTGCTATAACTTTGCTTTTTTGGCATTTTGTAGGCACTTTTCAAGTGCATTTGTCCAGTCACTACTGCATACCCTACCTGGGTATTATCCCCTTTCTGGTACGTTTTTGTAACTGTATCTGCTATCGCAGTATTTATATTGGGATCAGTGGCTTTGCAATCCATCTGAGATACCCGCACAGCCTGTTTTCCCTGAGTTTGCCTTAGTCTGCTTGCGATGTAAGTCTGATATTGATATCTTTATCCTCTCTCTACTCTTATGCCTGCATTTCTCAGGGATCCATGTACCCCAGAGAGCAACCGTCGGCGGGTGCGTGAAAGTGCGAGGGAGGGGCAGGAGGTGATGACACCACCCAGTCATCGGAGAGCGCGTCGGAGAGCGCATATTGGAGCTCAGAACCAGCCACCCCCTCCACCACCGCCTTTTGCCATCCCTCACCCTCCTTCTAGAAGCAGTGCAGCCGATCCTTTTCAACAACCTGTGGCAGGGCCATCACGTCCACCAATGCCTGCGGGGCAATCACTTGCTCCTGATCCCAGTCCTACAGAGCAGGTGGCAGCCCTTCGTGCTCAGTTAGCAGTTATCACACCATGGCAGCCCCTGAGAGGACATAGGCCAGACCCTGTACAGCCAGCTCCATTGCACCTTCCTACGCTTGCGGGGCCATCATATCCACCTGATCCCAGTCCTGGAGAGCAGGTGGCAGCCCTTCGTGCACAGTTAGCAGGTATCCCACCATTACAGCCCCTGAGAAGAAATAGGCCAGACCCTGTACAGCCAGCTCCTGTAGTAGGTTCTGCAGCAATTGCTCAGTTGCGTGCTCAGGCGGCTGGAATTGGACAGCCTGTAGTAGGCTCTACAGCGGTGGCAGATTTGCATGCTCATGCTGCTGGTATACAGCCTATCCCAGCACAGCCCTTGGGAAGACACAGGCAGGCACCTTTACAACCAGCTCCTAGACCTCCTGTAGTAGGTTCTGCAGCGGTCGCAGCATTGCGGGCTCAGGCTAATGCAGTAAGACCAATGCCTCGGCTACTCCCTGCACTTCTGCGGCCTCTTCAGAGACTGCCTGCACCTCCTCAGCCTCCTCAGCCACTCCCTGCTCCTCCTCAGCCTCCTCAGCCACTCCCTGCACCTCCACAGCCTCTTCAGCCACTCCTTGCACCTCCTCAGCCTCCTCAGCCACTCCCTGTACCTCGGCAGCGTCCTCAGCGACCTCCTCCTCCTGTTCCACTTGGTCGCTCTGGAATAATTGAGGCAGATGTGCAGCGTCATGATCTGGGTCCCATGGTTATTCCCTGCCCTGACTGTGGAGCATTACACTGGATGGCAGAACGCCTGCAGAGATCCTCAAATCGGCGGCCCAGATTTGGTGATTGCTGTATGGAAGGAAAGGTGCAGCTTCCAGAGCTGCCAGTGCTCCCTCAGCCATTGAGACGGCTCTTAGAGGGCCAGGACCCTGAGGCCAAACAGTTTCGCCAGAACATCAGGCAGTACAATGCTGCATTTGCATTCACTTCCTTGGGAGCCGAGTTTGATCTAGATTTGCTTTGGGAGGGTCGTGGTCCATATGTCCTCAAGCTGCAGGGCGAACTGTATCATATTCATGGCTCTCTCATCCCTAACCCTGGGAGGCGGATACAGTATACCCAACTTTATATATATGATCCAGCATTGGCTTTGGCACAGAGGAACACCCGTAACCCAGGTCTGTCTCCAACTATCATGGGAGACTTGCAGGAAATGCTCCTCTTATGCAATCCTCATGTTCCCATATATAGACAAGCGGCTGAGAGGCTCAGAGCTCAGGGACAGAATGGTGAGATCCGGGCTAGGCTCACGTACAGGGAACACAGGGATCCTAGGAGGTATAATATCCCTACTGCGGATGAGATTGCAGTGGTTCTTCCTGGAGATGGCATCATCCCTGAACCTAGGGATATTATTGTCCAGCTCAAAGGTGGACGTTTTAAAAGGGTATCCGATATGAATCCAAACTATGCCTCTCTTCACTATGTCTTGCTCTTTCCCAGGGGAGAGTTGGGGTGGCAACCTGGTATTCGCTATCGCCAATTACCAGACGGGCGTGAGCGAAGTGGGCGTGTCACCCAAATTCAGTTCCATTCCTATCGTCTCTTCCAGAGAACAGAAGAACCTACAACACTCCTGCGCGCTGGCAAATTATTCCAGCAGTACATTGTAGACTCTTGGGCCGCTGCAGAGCAAAGCAGGCTGTGGTGGATCAGGACAAATCAACACACTCTCCGTGCTGAGATGTATAACCAGATGATGGATGCCTTTCATCGCAATGACAATGACAGAGATCCAAACAACTTGGGCGCAAGATCCATTCTGCCTGCCACATTTCAGGGGGGGACACGGGACATGCAGGAAAACCTGCAGAACTCTCTGGCCATTTCAAGGAAGCATGGTGTGGCAGATCTCTTTATTACTATGACTGCCAATCCCAACTGGCAGGAGGTATTGGATGCATTGTTGCCTGGACAAACTCCTCAGGAGAGGCCTGACCTGGTGTCACGGGTGTTCCAGCTCAAAAAGAAATACCTCATTGACTTGATCATCAAGGAAAAGATTTTTGGGGAAACCGTCGCTCGCGTCCACACCATTGAATTCCAGAAAAGGGGACTCCCACACATGCATATTCTTATCTGGTTTGAACGAGATTCCAAGATCAGACATCCACATGAGGTGGATTCAATGATTTCGGCAGAGTTCCCTGATCCAGAGACTCATCCTGTCCTCTACCGGTTTGTCTGTGAGCTGATGACACATGGTCCCTGTGGAGAAATGAAACCAAACGCACCCTGCATGGAAAATGGCAAGTGCAAGAAAAACTTCCCAAAGCCATTCTGTGAGGAAACCAGTCTGAATGAGGATGGATATCCAAAATATTGTCGTCGCAATGATGGAAGGCTGCACAATGTCAGAGGTGACATGCTGGACAACAGATGGGTTGTGCCATACTCTGCTCTGCTCTTGCTCAAATTCTGGTGTCACATCAACCCTGAACTCAAATGTGAGGTGTATCAAGTATATCCACAAGTATCTCTACAAGGGCCATGATCGGACCACCATGGAGTTTGGTCGCACCCAGGATGAAATTAAGCAGTACCTGGACGCTCCCTATGTCAGTGCTCATGAGGCCTGTTGGAGGTTGCTGGAGCGGGAAATCCACACCCAGGTGCCTACAGTCATGGCACTGCCAGTCCATGAAAAGGACCATCACACAATCATCTTTGATCCCAACCAGGATGTGGACAACATCCTGGAAAGGGCTGAGGCGAAAAAGACACCGCTCATGGCTTACTTTGAGGCCAATGATATCTACCCTGAAGCACGTGATCTGCTCTATGTGGAGTTTCCTGAGCATTTTACCTGGCAATCAGAGGAAAAGGTATGGACACCACGCCAAAGAGGTTATAGCATCGGTTGCCTTCACTTTGCAAACCCTAATCAGGAGAGAGATTTTTGTGCGCACTCTCCTCACAGTGGTCAAGGGGGCTAGATCCTTTGAGGAGCTTAGGTCGGTGGATGGATACAATATGCTACTTACAAGGAGGCCTGTCGTGCAAGGGGACTTCTGGATGACGATCAGGAGCTGAGGTTGTGTCTCCAGGAAGCCAGTGGCATGAAAACAGGTGCTCAGCTCAGACATCTCTTTGCCACCATCCTTGGCCATTGCAATCCATCGGGTCCTGGCAGACTATGGGATGGCTTCAGGGAGCACATATGTGATGATCTCAGACATCAGCTCCAAATCAGACACGGTATGCAGGATCCACAGGACGATCAGGTTTATGATTTTGGCCTCTTTCTCTTGGAAAAAATCCTCCAGCAGGGTGGAATGTCCTTGAGCAGCTTTGATGATATGCCTCGGGTGGCAGGCGAGTGGGAGGCCCTCATTGGAAACAGGTTCATAGCTGAGCAGAGGGACTATGACCCTGTTGAAGAGAGGAACATAGCTGATGAGGAGGTTCCCAGGCTGAATGAGGGGCAAAGGTCCGCGCATGATCAGATATTATGGTCGGCACTGACCAGAGATGCTCATGGGAAACCTGATGGACAAATGTTTTTTGTCACTGGCTCAGGTGGCACCGGGAAATCATTCACATGGAACACTCTAATCCACTCCTGTAGAGCAGAGAGCCTCATTGTGATTGCAGTAGCCTCATCTGCAATGGCTGCACTTATCCTCACTAAGGGTACAACCTCTCATAGCATGCTTGGAATTCCCATTCCTGTCCATGAGCGCTCTTTCTCCTCCATCAAAAATAACTCTGACAAGGCTGACATGCTGAGACAGGCCAGTCTTCTCATCTGGGATGAGGCTGCAATGCAGCATCGCCATGCCATAGAGGCCATTGACAGGACACTGAGGGATTTCCTTGACCAGCCTGACAGACCCTTTGGTGGCATCACAGTCGCCTTTGGAGGTGACTTTCAGCAGACTCTCCCAATTGTCCCTAAAGGCTCCAAGGAGGATATTGTGGGAGCTACCCTTCAGAAGTCATATCTGTGGCCAAAGATCAAGGTCATCCATCTGACAGAGAACATGCGGGTGAGAAAGGACCCTGACAGAGCCAGGTTTGCAGAATGGCTGCAGAATGTGGGCCAGGGAAAGGATCTCCCACTAGATCATACATTCTCACTGCCTCCTCACATGGTGTGTGGCCCTGGAATTGAAGATCTGATCCAGGAAATATACCCTGGCATTGGCAATCAAGTCCCTGCCCAGGATAATTACTTTTTGGAGCGGGCCATCCTCTGTGCCAGAAACACTGAGGTCAATGAGATCAATTCCATGGTGTTTAGGGAGTTTCCAGGTGATGCTCAGGTCTTGCACTGTGCAAATTCCATTGAAGAATCTGACGATGCAGATCGGTATCCTGTGGAGTATCTGAATTCCATAGAGATGGGCTGTCTTCCTCCTGCTCGCTTGGAAGTCAAGCCTGGAGTGCCTCTGATGCTGTTGCGCAATTTGGATCAGAGCAAGGACTATGCAATGGGACAAGGTTGCGGTTGGTGAGGATAAGCATTAGAGTGTTGGAGGTCAGGATCATTTCAGGTCCATGTGCAGGAAATATTGCTTTCATCCCCAGATCATCATTAAGCCATCAGAGGGAGAGTTGCCATTTGTGCTGCAAAGGAGGCAGTTTCCAGTGCGTTTGGCATTTGCAATGACTATCAACAAGTCTCAGGGACAGTCTTTGGGTACGGTTGGGCTGGACCTGAGATATCCAGTGTTTGGACATGGTCAGTTGTATGTTGGTGTATCAAGAGGGACCAATTGGAACAGAGTGAAGGTCTTGCTTGAGGAGGTTTGGACACAACCAACATAGTATATAAAGATGTATTACTTAGAGCTCCTTGATTTTTTTTTATCCACTTCTCTTGATATGGTTTATGTGTTTGACTTCATTTTACTTGATGCAAATTGATTACTTTGGTTTTCCCCAATGTACTTGACCTTACTGATATGTTAGACTTACTGATGCATTTGACCTTACCGAGGCGCTTGACCTACACCCCCGCACGAAGCGCGGGTACCCACCTAGTTCCTATAGGTGAAAGTAGCACGGTGGGAGGTTGTGGGCGCGCTTACAAATAATATTACGTAAAAATTATGTCAGCGGCGAGCGGCGCAGCCGCGAGCATGAACGCTGAGCAGCGGTCACGTGACCCGTTCGCGACAGCGTACGAGCATGGTCCGTGCACGACGCGCGCGCGGTATAAAGGCCGCACGGTAAGGAGGGAACACTAGGAACCTGCCCAACCGGCAATTCCTCTTTCTGCTGTGTGCTCTGTCTGCTGTCCCCTCTGTGTGCTGGCTGCTCTGTGTGCTGTCTGCTCTGTGTGCTGTCTCCTCCTGTAGCTGGCTGGCTGTCTATTGCTTTGGCTGGCTGGCTATCTATTGGCTTGGCTGGCTTTCTATTGCTAGGTAATATCTTTTTTTAATGCATTGCCATGTATTTTATTTTATTTGTGTTGGTAATTTTATTAGTTCCTTTTTTTCTCATCATATAGTATTGTCACATTTGCATTATATTTTTGTGATCTTTTTCAAAAATAGATTTAAATAACATCCAAAGACTGCAGAAAAAAATGTATTTTAATATCAATATTTTTCAGGTTTTTTTCGAAAATTGACATCAATAAGTTTCCTCTAAAATCAATGACAATAGTATTCTGCTTTTAAATGTGGTTTGTTTTATTGTTTTATTTACTGTAAAGCTGCTTACCAGGCACTCCTCTCTGGCTATACTGGTGGCTGGCTTACTATGGGCTCTGGGTTTCTCTGTCAGTCTCTGGGCTTCTCTGGCTTTGGCTGGGCATTAATAACAGCTTCTGGTTCAATGTACTGTACTTTTTTGACATTTTTTCGCAGATAGATGTCAATAAATTATCCTGACTTTATGAAAGTTGACAACAGCTCCAGCTTAGATGTACAGTGCATTTTTTTGACATTTTTCGAAAAATAGATAATCTTGACTCTGCTAAAAATTAATAACAACTTCAGCTTAAATGTACTGGACATTGGTTTTGACATTTTTCAAAAAATAGATAATCCTGACTTTGCTAAAATTAATGACAGCAGCTGCTTAAATATGCTTCCTTTACTATTTGTCTGTATATGTCACAAAATAGATATTGATACATGTCCCTGAGTTTGAGAAAAGTAAATGATAAGTAACAGCCTCTGCTTGCTTCACTTTGAAGCCCTTGGGGATATGCTACACATGCCATTGGGACATGCTATGCATGGGGACAGGCATGTTATGCATGGAGACACATATGTTATGCATGGAGACATGCATGTTATGCATGGGGACACGCATGGTATGTGTGGAGACATGCATGTTATGAGTGGAGACATGCATGTTATGCATGGGGACAAGCATGCTATGCGTGGGGACACGCATGCTATGCTTGGAGACACGCATGTTATGCATGGGGACATGTATGCTATGCTTGGAGACACACATGTTAAGCATGGGGACACATATGCTATGCATGGGGACATGCATGCATGTGGGGACACACTATTCTTGGGGACAGACAGGTATCCCACTGAAATGTATTTTAATTTTTTTATTTGGAATTTTTTTATTTTTCACTTTATAATTTTGTGAAATTTTTTGAAAATAGATTTAAATAATCCCAAGACTTTGCTGAAAGAAATGTATTTTAATATAGATATTTTTCAGGCTTTTTTCGAAAATAGACATCAATAAGTTCCCTCTAAAATTAATGAGATTCTGCTTTTAAATGTGGTTTGTTTTATTGTTTTATTTACTGTAAAGCCACTTACCAGCCACTCCTCTCTGGCTATACTGGTGGCTGGCTTACTATGGCTTTGGCTGGGCTCTGGGTTTCTCTGTCAGTCTCAGGGCTTCTCTGGCTTTGGCTGGGCATTAATAACAGCCTCTGCTTCAATGTACTGTACTTTTTTGACATTTTTTCACAGATAGATGTCAATAAATTATCCTGACTTTGTGAAAATTGTCAGCTTAAATGTACAGTGCATTTTTTTGACATTTTTCAAAAATAGATAATCTTGACTCTGCTAAAATTAATAACAACTTCAACTTAAATGTACTGGACATTTATTTTGACATTTTTTGAAAAATAGATATTGATACATGTCCCTGAGTTTGCGAAAGTTAATGATAAGTAACAGCCCCTGCTCGCTTCACTTTGAAGCCCTTGGGGATATGCTGCACATGCCATTGGGACATGCTATGCATGCTATACTTGAGGGGCATGCTACACACACTAACATGCATGCTATGCATGGGGACACGCATGTTATGCATGGGGACACACATGCTATGCATGGAGACACGCATGTTATGCATGGGGACAAGCATGCTATGCATGGGGATGTGCACACTATATGTGGGGACACACTATGCTTTGGGGACACAGTACAAACATGGGCCACACTACAGGGGAAAACACTACAAACAAGGGACATTCTACACATGCTATACTTGGGGGACACACTACAAACAAAGGACATGCTATGCACACTATACTTGGGGGACATGTTATGCATTGGGGACACACTTTGCACACTATACTTGAGGGAGATGCTACACACACTACATGTAGGGACATGCTACACATGTGGACACACTATGCATGGGGGACACACATGCTATAATTTAGGGACACACTATGTTTGGGCACATGCTACAAACCAGGGACATGCTACACACAAAATACTTGAGGGACATGTTATGCATGTGGGACATGCCATGCACACTGTACTGCATGTGGGGACACACTACATATGGAGACATGCTACATGTGGAGACACACTACGCACACTATGCTTGGGGACACACTACGTGTGGGGACATGCCACATGTGAGGACATGCTACATGTGAGGATGCAATACGTGTGAGGACAGATAAAGTGTGATGACACACTACAGGCAAGGACACACTACATGTGAGGTAGGGGATATGAGACATGGGAGAAATGTGGAGAGTCATTACCTGTTATGTATCAGGTTTGGATCTAAAGGGACTGCAGCTTCAACTTATATGTTGCACCCCCAGAGGTTGAGTATTGTAACTGAAGTAGTAAGGGTTCAAGAATTGAGTTAAGTTGGATATCAGAAATCAAGTTGGAAGGCAGAGGTCAGAGAGACAGAGGCCTTGCAAGTACTTGCTGTGGTAAGAACAGGAAACAGTGCAAAGGGAGTCACATATCAAAGTCAATTATCTGATTGCAGAACAGAGGCACACATGACTGGGTTTTATACAAAGAGCTGAGACAACATGTCAGAAGGTAGAGGTAAGCAATTCCAGTGCAAGCAAAAGTAACTAGGATAAATGGAGTAAGTAACTAATACGGAACAAGAGGAACTACAAGGGGGTGCCGGGTAGAACTAAGAACAATCAATAGGCAAAAGAACAAGGGGAATGTGGGTCTAATTGATTGTTACATATTGGAATTCCCAGAGGTCGGAACTGGAAAGGACAACGGCTTCAACTTATGTGTTGCGCCCCTGATGAACTACCGTCCTAAGTATTTCGGGATTGACTTGCGGATATCGGAGAAGGCAGAAGTCGGGAACAGAGTACTGAGAGTTGAGGTTCGATGGTCGGAGAACAAAGGTTGGAAGAGGCGGAAGAGGCGGAGGACAGAGGGTCAAGAGCGGAAGGAGACAAGACTAGCAAAACTCGCTGTGCTAAGAACAGGAGACAGTGCAAAGGGAATCACGTATTGAAGGTGATTATCTGATTGCAGGAACGGAGACATACATGAGGGGGTTTTATACAAAGAGCTGAAGCAACAGGTAATGGTATGGTACTAAGCAAATTCTGGAGAGTGCAGGAATCGGATAGACATACGGGGCAAGTAACTAATGCGGAACAATGGGATGACAAAGGGGGTGCAGGGTAGGGTAAGTACAATGGCAAAGAACAAGGCAAGTAAGTACAATAGGCCTCGGAAGAAACAGAATTACGGAAATGGTATCTTTCTGTGTTCAGGGTCGAGTACGGGGGCCGGTATCTGGGGGTGGCCAGGGGTACTGAAATCCCAAGGGTCGAGGTAGAGGGTTGCGGATGGTGCGGATGTTGTGGAATAGAGTCGGAGGTGGTGCCGAGGATATGCGGATATGGCGGAGATGGTTGAGCGGAACAGTCATAACATTGATAGTGGAACAAATGGATCTCCTGATGCTCTGGACTTGCTATGCTAAGGGTCAAGTAGGGAAGGCCGGTGAATAGAGTCAAAAGGGGAAGTATGTGAATAGTAAAGAACAAGGGGATCAAAAGGTCAAAGTGTGGACATTGCGGAATAGAGCCAGGGAGGCATGGAGGTACCAGAGTTGGTCAAGCAGCATGGTCATAACATTACCTACCTTGATGTGTTACTTAGAGCTACTGTCAATCAATAAGATGCATTTTACTTATCTGAAAGAAAATTTCTTATCCGAATGTGTTTGACTTATCCCAAGTTTGATTTACCCAAGGCGTTTGACCTTGCTGATGCGTTTGACCTTACCGAGGCGTTTGACTTGCACCTCCGCGCGAAGCGCGGGTATCCACCTAGTCTAAGAGTTAAACGAGCATGGTGGGTGGTTGTGGACCCGCTGACTAATAATGTTACGTAAAAATTAGGTCAGCGGCGCAGCCGCAAGCCCTACGCCCCTGGCCCAGGCCAGACCATTGACGCTGCGCAGCAGCGTCCCAGGTCACGTGACCGGTTCGCGTTCGTCGCGACCATACGCGAGGGTGGTCCGTGCACGACCCTTCGCTCGGTATAAAGAGAGCGATGCTGCAGCACCGCACTCCCCACTGGTGTCCTCCTGTGTTCTGGCTGTGGTGGACTTACTACTGCTTTGGCTGGGGTCTTGGTGTCTTTCTGTTGGTCTCTGGGCTTCCCTGGGCTTCTCTGCCTTTGGCTGTGAATTGACACCAGCTTCTGCTTCAATGGCCTGTATATTTTTTCAATGTTTTTTCGCAAATAGCTATCAATAAACCTAACTTGCTAACCTTAACAATAGCCAACTTATATATCCTGTACAATTTTCGATATTTTTTCGCAAATAAACATCAATAAATCTAACTGGCTAACCTCAGCCACCTTAACTATCCTGTAAATTTTTTTGACATTTTTTCGCAAATGGATATCAATAACTTATACTGACTTTGCTCAAGTTGATAACAACTTCTGTTTTAATGTAGTGTGTCTTTTTTAATCTTTTTTTGAAAAATAAATACAGATATCAATGAATTATCCTGACTTTGCTAAAATTAATACCAGCTTCAGGTTAAATGTACCGTACATTTTCTGACATTTTTTCAAAAGGTAGATATCAATAAATTATCCAGGCTTTGCTAAAATTAATGACAACAGCTGCTTAAATGTGGTTTCTTTTGCTATTTTATTTATGTCAATATAAATAGATACTGATACATGTCCCTGATATGTGTGAGGACATGTTACATCTCACAGTGAGGACACGCTACCTGTGGGGACACATTACATGTGAGGACACATTACATGTGAGGACACATTACGTGTGAGGACACGCTACGTGTGGGGACACGCTACCTGTGGGGACATATTACGTGCGAGGACACACTACCTGTGAGGACACGTTATGTGTGGGGACACGCTACCTGTGAGGACACGTTACGTGTGGGGACACGTTATGTGGGGGGACAACCTGTGAGGACACGTTACGTGTGGGGACACGCTACCTGTGAGGACACGTTATGTGTGGGGACACGCTACCTGTGAGGACACGTTACGTGTGGGACATGTTATGTGTTACGTGTGGGGACACACTACGTTACGTGTGGGGACATGCTACCTGTGAGGACACGCTACCTGTGGGGACACGCTACCTGTGGGGACACATTACGTGTGGGGACATGCTACCTGTGAGGACACGCTACCTGTGGGGACACGCTACCTGTGGGGACACATTACGTGTGGGGACATGCTACCTGTGGGGACACGTTACGTGTGAGGACACATTACGTGTGGGGACATGCTACCTGTGAGGACACGCTACCTGTGGGGACACGCTACCTGTGGGGACACGCTACCTGTGGGGACACGCTACCTGTGGGGACACGCTACCTGTGGGGACATGCTACCTGTGAGGACACGCTACCTGTGGGGACATGCTACCTGTGAGGACACGTTACGTGTGGGGACATGCTACCTGTGAGGACACGTTACATGTGGGGACACGCTGCCTGTGAGGACACGCTACCTGTGAGGACACGCTACCTGTGCGGACATGCTACCTGTGAGGACATGCTATCCAACTGCACTTTGGGTCTTCCCCCATTTCTGATTTTGGTATTGTTTCTGGTTCTGTGAGAGTGTCACCGGAGGATCAGCTGGCATATCGATATAACCACATTGTCAAAATTCAGGATCCCCAAGATCACTATTGGATCTATTTCACAATGCACAAGCTTTGAAACCTGTGGATTATGACAATAGGCGCAATCTTATAATCTCTGATGATTCAGTCAAGACTATTACCACTTTCATGTCTAGAGTCGCTGGGAGGCCCATCCCAGAGGTCGAGAGAGAGCTCTGCATGTTTGGCTGTTCCATGGGTGCATACATGATTCATGATACTATATGAACAGGGATATATTTTGCATGATGCTATTTACCCCAATGCACTTGACCTTACTGATTCACTTGACCTTACTGATGCATTTGACCTTACCGAGGCGTTTGACCTACACCCCCGCGCGAAGCACCGGTACCCACCTAGTAAGACTTGCAATAAAGGGAATAAAGAATGTCTTGCGACTGCGCAAGACCTAAAATGGTCAATAATGACCTGCTGACTAATCAGGGGCTTCGGGCGCTGCATTTTGCAACTCCAACAGATGGCAAGTGGGTAGAGAGTAAGGTTTAAGACCACTGTAACTACACTACATATCATGAAAAACTGTTTATGTACGTGCCAGTATCAGAGCACAGATGTCCTTTTGGCGACCGAAGATCCTGGATTTAAGCATGTAAATAACCCGTGTATCTACATGTACATTAGTTATTACATAATCCCAGTGGGCCCCTTAGGGACCCACTGTATAGTTTATGCGTGGGAACCGGCTAGCGGTCCCCATCGCATCTTACCCTTACACTGTCACTACGTAGCATCAGAATACCACACATTGGTCAAGTTCTGTCATGCTCTTGTGACCTGAGGCTTAAGATAGATATCTTTACACCTTTTTGAACTATCCTGCGGTTGATCGCCACGCGACCAACCGATAGTGGATTCGAAGCAATCTTGAAAAAGATCGCTGCGTCGACGACTAAACATCGTTGAGACCCTCCAGTAGACCCTCTACTGTCGGCTGCGAGCATGATGATTCCACGCAGTCGAAGACGGACACGAGCGATGAGCTCGAGGTCCACACCCCAGGCGCAGCCCAGTGACACGACGGCTGACGCTATCCTGGACCAAGAGAACAGGACGATAGAAGACGGAGAGATCGTAGATCTCACCACCCTCGTCACCTCAGTAGAGGATGAGGAAAACCCTGACCACATCTCTGAGCGTGGCTGAAGAAGAGACGACGCCGAGCAGTGAGCCGGCGCCGCCCCCCCATCTCCCTCGCCCAAGGACAAAGGAAAGGGCAGAGAAGTCTCGCCGTCATCGATGGTAGAGCAACAACGTCGAGGTGGGCACAAAGCCACGACTCAAACCGATGCTCACGAAGTAGAGCACGACGATCGTCCCTGAAGGAGGACGATGGCAAAAGAGACGAGCCCCAGACGATGGTCAGGACTCGGAATACTCGAGCTCTAGTCGCAAGAGCTCGAGGGCTCATGCCATCGACCACGAGACGGCAGAGGCCCTGAACAAACAGGTGCAGGCTGCGCTGCACTGAAGTATGCTGACGCGCCACAAGCACGATCAGCTGGCATCGCAGCTTGACAAGCCACCGCCGCACTAATGGCAATCGGCAAGGAACTCCACCAGGCGGAGGAGGTCAGGTTGCAAGAGCAGCCACGCTGGAGGACGTCCAGAAAGCACTCCGCCCATGCGGGGAACGTGACGCAACTCGTCCGAGCTCACGACAGTCCACAGCTAACGAACGCAGTCGCGACGCGCTCCGAAAGGAGCGAGACAAACAGCGAATGCCCCGCCAGCCGTCCCGGTCGAACAGGACGTAAGGTTCGGGAACGAACCTCAGGAGCAACCGGCTGCCCCAACGGACAGCCGTAAAACGATCCAACAGATCGTTAGGGATCAGGTCGCCTCAGAGCCTGACTCTGAAATGACGACCTAGAGCTTAGAGCTCGAAGTTGCACACTGGCAGCGTAAAGAAGCCGCAGTCGCACGCGCCACACACGGGCACTGAGCTACTAGCAAAGAACACCGAAGAACGGTGGCCCACAGCCACACCGCTCAGCTGCCCGACGAGCAGCTCACACAAGCTGTACAGGACGCACGGCAAGCGTGCGCTGCCTACAACAGCAGGCTACGGATCCGCAACGCGGGACTGACCGGGGACACCAGGCACAAAACCCCCTGGAACTGAGAGCACAAAATGCTCCCGATCCTGAGCCCGATCCGGGCCCGGGGCCATCAGGGCATATAACAGCCTGCCCCGCGGGCGTCACAACCGCGCGAGCGATCCATGGCCCCAACGGAAGGCCAGGGAATCCCTGACCAGGCCGACGTCGTACCAATGGAGCCATACGATGGGATCACACGGATGATCCGGTGGCGTTGGCAGACGCCGCGGACACAGACCCGGAGAAGTCTGTGCTAGCGAAGGCCGGCATGAAATTGGCTCACCCCGAGCCATACGCGGGGGATCTGACCTCGAAGAGTTTGAAATTTCGTGGCAGCCATCCTACGATGGCTGAAAATGAACTGCCTCCTAGGGCCAACCAGCATTGACACGCAGGTCGGCTATGTGGGCACTTGCCTCACCGGCGAAGCCCAGGAATGGTTCCTTCGAAACGTTGAACGCTTCGATCGCCAGGTCCGCAGCTGGACGCTGGAATCTGTGATGCAAGGCCTTCAAAAGAGGTTCCTGCACACACTGACATACCATCACGCATCGAATAAGTTCGACGCGGTCATGCAAGGCATGAAAACCGTTCAGGAGATGCTGAACGAGCTCACGAAATACGCGGCACGTATGATACAGCCGCCAGACGAGTACACGTTCTGGAGACGGTTCGTATCGGCGCTACGCGAAACGCTGCGCAACGAGGTCCTCAAAAAGGGCTATAATGCCGAGAGCAGCTCAATAGAGCAACTCTTCGAGACGGCCCGGATGATTGAGGAGGCATCCCGATACAACATGGGGATGCGCCGCGCAGAAAGCGCAGCAGCAACGGCAAGCGCCGCCCGGCTCACAGGGAGCAAGCCGTTGACACAAACGGGCCTGACCAGGCCCAGCCTGTTCGCAAGAAGCGGAACAGGTCAACGGCTACCGCCCTCACGCCCAGCACAAGCTGGACGCCCGCCTGAAGCTAAACAGCCTCAAGCATCAGGATCGTCCCCGCGACCTGCCCCACCGACGAAAACGTCGGGCCGGCCCAACGACAGGCCCAGCGGCAGCCAAAGCAACACCACATGCTTTGAATGCGGCCAACCTGGCCACAAGAAGGCAGAATGCCCCCGGCTTAGGTCCGGTATAAGGACAGCGGCCGTGAGGCACGACGGTGAAGCCGAGGATCCGGAGACGGATCCCGATCAAAACTCTCTTCAACAGATTGATGAAGAGGGGGAGGGTGATCCCCAACCCAACGACACTCCGGATAACGGAGACACGCCCGCTGAAGAGTGGGACCCTGAGCCGTCCCAATACTATGAATGGGACGAAGAGGTGGAGGACACCACCTACAGGTCCAGCGCGATCAGATTCGCGCTGGAAGACGAAACCGCCACGAAAGTCATGGCGGCACGCACATCGGTCACGCCAGACAAGGCGGCCGAGCCGGTGTATCACCACCGAAGCAAACACAGAACGCGGCCAACGCGTCCGCGTAGTGAGAACCGTACCCTATCGGGGTACTGGGAAATAAACGGCGTAAAAGCCCACTGCCTGCTAGATAGCGGCAGCGAAGGGGTACTGCTGTCCCCCGAATTCACGCGAGCTACAGGAATGAAGACATTCTCCCTGGAGCAACCAATCGCGCTGCAGCTAGCCTGCATAGGCAGCCGTTCCACGATCAACTATGGAACGAACACGACCATCAAGTTTGGTCGTGGGACATACGACGAATACTTCGACGTAGCAAACGTCGAATATTACGACGCGATCTTAGGGACACCGTTCCTAAGGAGATTCGGCATAACCCTGGACTTCTCGAGCCCAGGGACGATCCGCAAGGGAAACGAGGTGATCCCCACGGGCAAGGTCTCATTCGACGACGACGAATCGAAGAACGAGGACAAAGGGCCACGGGTGAGCAGGATCACCCAAGCGCCGACGCCGAACCTGGCTCATTGAAGCCAGGAGGACGAGTCGCGGGACGACTCGTCCTCGAACTCACCCTACAGTCGTAGGGAGAGACGCTCTCACCTAACGGTGAAAGCGATGGGAAAGAGGAAAGCGGGCCCTGCGCCGCGGACCTAATAGACGCCAACAGCGCCTAATGGCTTCTAAGCCAACCACTACCATCATCCTCATGGATGATGACCTTCCTCGCCTCCGCGAGGAATGGATGGAAAGAATCACTGACCTAGTCAGTGGAATTCCATTAGAACTCCCGCCACTGCGGGAGATCAACCATGAGATCAACCTCATCGATCCCAACAAGCACATGCGGTATCGACTACCGAAATGCCCCGAACACTTCCGAGAGGAACTGTCGGCAAAGATAGAACGATACACCACTGCAAAGTGGTGGATTCCGGCAGTAGCGCAGCAGGCAGTGCCCATGCTGTGTGTGCCGAAGAAGAACGGTACGTTGAGAACCGTCTTCGATCTGCGCCAGCAGAACGAAAACACGGTGAAGGACGTCACACCCTTCCCGGATCAGGATATCATACGCAGCGACATGGCTCGCTGCCAATATCGAACTAAACTCGATATGTCAGAAGCATACGAGCAGATCCGGATCCATCCGGATCACGTAGCAAAGACAGCCTTTGCCACGATCCTCGGCACCTTCAGGAGCCAGGTGATACAGATGGGGGACTGTAACGCCCCATCAACATTCCAACGGCTGATGACAGCCATTTTCCGCGACTGCATAGGTCGCTTCGTCCATGTATACATGGATGACATCTTCATATTCTCGCTCTCAATACAAGAGCATGAAGAACACCTCTACATCGTCTTTGACAGACTGAGGAAGAACCACCTCTTTCTGAGCAAGAAAAAGGTGGACCTCTACTCCATCCGAATGGAGTGCCTCGGCCATATGATCGATGGCCGAGGGGTACATGCCGACGAGGATAAGATGCAACGCATCCGCGAGTGGCGCAGGCCACGGACGTTCAACGACGTCCAGCGTTTCCTCGGGCTCGTACAGTATCTGGCACACTACATGCCGGATGTTAGCGCATATACCACCCCGCTATCGGGCTGTGCGCGTAATAACCGTCCATTCGAATGGACACCACTGCTCGACAAATGCTGGCAAAGCATTAAGGCGTTGGCCTGTAAGGCCCCGATCCTGCGTCCAGTAGACGCAAGGTGCCCAGAGCCGATCTGGGTGATCACCGACGGATCAAAAGCCGGCGTCGGTGCGGTCTACGGCCAAGGTCCTGACTGGAAAACTTGTCGACCAGCCGGCTTCTTGTCAAAGAAGTTCAGCGTTGCTCAGCAACACTACCGGACTCACGAGCACGAGACGATCGCGGTGCTCGAGGCTCTCATGAAATGGGAGGACAAACTGCTGGGCGAAGGTTCACCCTCGTCACAGACCACAAGGGCTCGAGTACTTCGAGACCCAAAAGAGCCTATCTGACCGACAGGTCAGATGGTGGGAGTTTCTATCCCGGTTCAATTTCAACACCGTTCATGTAGACGGTGTAGAGAACAAGGTAGGGACTGCCTGTCGCGCTACTACGAGAGCGACACGAGTGATGACAATCACCCGGACCACGTCTTCGTGAACGCGGATGCGCGTTTAGACCGGACGGTGAGTTATTGCCCACCGACCGGTATGTCGAGCTGCGAACAGCGGCGACAAGACGCTCTAAACGCCTCGCTGAGAAGACAGAGGCGAGAGTAACGGAAGCCGCCGCATTAAACGAGGGCTCACCAGAGCCCGCGAACGTCGCCGCGTCCGCGACGACGACGATGACGTCAGAGCCATCGCCGCAGGGAATGACGGCGCACCCCTGCGCCGGATCGTCGAGCAAGGCGTAGACCTGTCTAAGGTCCTACGAGACGCGTACCATAGGGACACCATGTTCACAAAGATCATGGCGCACCCGGACGCGCACCCGAGATTCGGGATCCGGGACGGGCTGATCTGGACTAAGAATCAGCTCAAGAGAGACGTCATTGCCGTCCCCCGCTCTGTTCTTCAAGGGGGAAGGAAGCTGATCGAAATTATCATCGATCGGGCACATCAGATAGTCGGCCACTACGGCCATCTGAAGACTTCGAACTACGTTCGAAGAGCATATTGGTGGCCGGGCATGAACCCAGACATAGAAGCGTTCTGCACATCGTGCGCGAGGTGTCAGATGACGAAAACCGGGCCACAACGGCCCAAAGGCCTACTACACAGCCTACCCATTCCGGATAGGCCGTGGCAGTCGATTGGCATCGACTTCATGGGGCCCCTGCCCAAATCCAACGACTGTGACTACCTGATGGTAGTCATCGACCGACTAACGTCGCTCGTACACCTCGTGCCAACCACGACGAGCGTGTCAGCCAAGGGAGTAGCCTGGCTGTTTCTGAAAGAGGTCATCCGACTACACGGAGTTCCCGACTCCATCGTCTCGGACAGAGACTCAAAGTTCACGTCGATCTTCTGGCGTGAACTCCAGCGACTCATGGGGACTAAGCTCCTCATGTCAACTGCCTTCCATCCACAAACGGATGGAGCACCGAGCGGGCAAACCGCTCGATCGGCCAGATATTGCGCGCGGTCGTCAGAGACGATCAGAAGGATTGGGCAGTGAAATGCCCAATGGTTGAGGTCGCCCTCAACAGCAACATCAGCGCGACCACAGGTTCGCACCTTTCGAGCTGAACCACGGCTATATGCCGGATAGACCTCCCCATAGCCGCGGACACCCCGTTCAAGGGGGTGGCCCGTTCGCACATCAGGCAAAATGGAACCTGATGGCGGCACACGATGCAATCATAGAGCATCGAGTGACGCAAACGTTTCACGCAAATAAGAAACGTATGGCGAGCGACAGGTACGCGGCCAACGACCGCGTCTACCTTTCGACACAAAACCTAACTCTCCCGAAAGGAAGAGCCAGAAAGCTAGTCCCGCGGTACATCGGACCGTACCGCGTCGTCGAGGCTCACAACGACGCCTCGACGGTGACCCTCGATCTTCCCGACGAACTGAAAAGCCGTCGCATTTCACCGTCTTCCATTCCAGCTCGTCGGCGATACGAGGCTAACAACGACGAATTGTTCCCTCGTCGCGAGGCCAAGTCATTTTATGACTTCGGAGCAAATGACGACGAGGAGTGGCTCGTCGACGAGATTATCGCACATCATGGATAAACTCGACGGACCTGGAGTTCCAGGTCCGTTGGACCCTAGGCGACGTGACATGGGAACCCATGTGTCCTGCAAGGACCTCGAAGCCCTAGATAGCTACCTAGAGCTTCGGGGGTGGGCAAGCCACGCGACCTCCCCAGACGCCGCTAGACGCGTCTGTCACGTGCAGACCACGTGACGCGCCGGCCACGGCGCGGTTAAATTTTCACCTCGGATCTTTCCGAGGGGCATCGCTTCTTGGAAGCAACCACCATCATCTACCCACGAAGATGATGCCCCCAAAGATGGGATGGACGTTGACCCGTCAACGTCCACAACGCGAACATCGGCCCCGAGACAAGGGGCCGCAGACATTCTCCGTGCTCCAATAGACCAGGAGCACTGGATGATCGTGGGATGGGAGGACGCCCTCGCCATCGTCCACCCGGACGATTGCGCAACATGCGCGGACTACGCCGCGCACCTTAGGGCCGCGACCGGCACCCGCAAGGTCAAGTTGCGGGATGAAGACATCGGCGACGCCGTCGATGCAGCTGGGGATGGCTCCCAGGGGCATCGCGCGTGACGCGCGAGAGGAGCCCCTCCGGGACGTCCACGACCTAAAAAAGAGGTCAAGGAGCTAGAACGCGCGGTCGAGGACCGCGACGACGCGCTCGAACCGAGCGCGCCAGGATCAAGGAACTGGAGCAACAGCTGAGTGCAGCCCAGCTCCAGGTTACCCTGGTCCACGCTGCCTCAAAAAGGCCGCGACATGACCCGGCCACGGACCCAGTGGCCGGGCCATCTTCACCTCGCGCGACGGCGCCTTGCCGGCACGCAACATCGGGGCTAGCGTCCCGATTGTCGGCGCCGACTCCGACCACGACAACGACGGAAGGGCAGAGCGCACCTTCCGACTCTGCGTACGGCGTCCCAGATGGATGGGAGTCCGACTCGTCCGTCTGGAAGACGTACGACCCCGAACGGGCACAGCGGCTGGCAGAGCAGCCAAAGAAAAAGCGCAAGAAATTGCGTGGCTCCCCCACACCATCAATGGGCTAGCCATTGCGAAGGAAAGCGCAATCAGCGCTTACCTAGCGGCGTCATCGTCGCACACCATCAACGACCCCGCCCTTCAGCGGCGGGTAGCACAGGTCGAGGCCCAGTACATCGGCCTGGCGTGGCCCTACCTCCGCCGGCGGGGACAGTTCACCCTCCCTACCCGGGGGAGGGACTGATCATACCACTCGGAGATCCACCGATCTCCGAGACGGGCCTCCTACCACGACCGGTAGGAAAGGCCCAACAGCGTCATACTCAATGGTACGACGTCTGCCCGCTCGACGACCCACGCTTCGTCGAACTCATAGCGTGGGCAAAAGAAACGCCGCAGCTCGTGTGTCCGCGCGAGATGATCGGCGTATTCAAACCATCGAGCGCGAACAACGCGCTCGCAATCCCAAAAGGGATTGTCTCGTGATAGCGGGCGGTACCCCGCACGACATTGCGGCCATCCTAAAGGGTTGGATACACAACCCTGAAGGAATCCCATCCGCCATCCGTGACAACGCGGATGGCACCTTCAACCTAGACGACATGGACGTCTGGATGTGGTTGAAGGCCCTTGCACCCCGGGTCAAAGGGTCGCATCACCGCTCAGGGCGAGGCTACTCGACCTCTTCGGCTCGACGGACCAATGGTCGAGCCTCGTCGACCCAGGGAAGGCTGACGCCTCAGAGCACCACCCTGGGCTCTCAATCACGGGCCCATTCCCTGTGGAGGGCCGAGCCGGCCCCGACATCCCACTCGCGGAGATCGCGAGATGGTTGGCCCGCTACGGGGAGTCACTCGCGAGCGAGCGGCGCGCATTGAACATTACGTTCAGCGCAGCATCACCGGCGCGGCATTCAGCACCGCCACCCGGAGGGCCAACAAAGGTCATCGAGACCAGCCACATGAGGGCCGCGGTGCCGCGACCCCTCACTCACGCTCAGCTCGACCAAGAGCTGGCGCGCTTCCGGCCCCCTCCTCAAACGGAGGACCCAGCCGTTGAGGCCATGCTCCGCGAGGACACGGGCCCCAGCACCAAGCGGAGACCGCCGCTAGTAGTGAGGCCAACCAGCCTCACCCAATCACCACCGATGACGTGGAGGTGCCCCGGAGGAGTCACGTGCTCCTCCGGCCCTGTACGACGACGACGACGACGTATCAGCCACTCTAGAGGACTCCCTCATGGATGACCTCTATGAGTAGAGTTAACCCCCTATAGTTGTCTATAGAGGGGGAGGGTGTTACGACCGTTCATTTCCGACTTCCGACCCTCAGTTCCGCCACTCCTTCCGCCACTCCTTCCGCCCCTCCAATAGTTCCGCACAACGTTCCGCCCCTCCGACATTTCCGACATTCCGCCCCTTGTACATTTCCCTTGTTCTTT